>PVIY010002480.1:0-45868 GCA_004026745.1 Myrmecophaga tridactyla
ATCCACCAACAGTGGATAAGTGTGCCTCTTTATCCACATCCTCTCTAGCACTTGTTGTTTTCTGTTTTATTGATAATGGTCATTCTGGTGGGTGTGAGATGATATCTCATTATGGTTTTGGTTTGCATTTCCCTAATAGCCAGGGAAGTTGAGCATCTTTACATGTGCCTTTTGGCCATTTTTATTTCCTCTTTTGAGAAGTGTCTGTTTATGTCTTTTGCCCATTTTGTAATTGGGTTGTCTGTCTTTTTGTTGTTGAGTTGAACAATCTCTTTATATATTCTGGATACTAGACCTTTATCTGATACATCATTTCCAAATATTATCTCCCATTGTGTAGGCAGTCTTTTTACTTTCTTGTGAAGTTCTTTGATGCACAAAAATGTTTAATTTTGAGGAGTTCCCATTTCTTTGTTGCTTCAATGCTCGTGCTTTGGGTGTAGGGTCTAGGAAACCACTTCCTATTATAAGATTCATAAGATATTTCCTTACATTTTCTTCTAAAAGTTTTATGGTCTTAGATCTAATATTTAGGCCTTTGATTCATTTTGAGTTAATTTTTGTATAGGGTGTGAGATATAGATCCTCTTTCATTCTTTTGCATGTGGATATCCAGTTCTCTAGCCGCCATTTATTGAAGATACTGTTCCATCCCAGGTGAGTTGGCTTGACTGCCTTATCAAAGATCAATTGTCCATAGATGAGAAGGTCTATTTCTGAACATTCTATTCGATTCCGTTGGTCACTGTATCTATATTTATGCTGGTACCATGCTGTTTTGACCACTGTAGCTTCATAATATGCCTTAAAGTAAGGTGGCATGAGACCTCCAACTTCATTTTTCTTTCTTAGGATATTTTTAGCTATTTGGGGCACCCTGCCCTTCCATATAAATTTGGTTATTGATTTTCCTATTTCTGAAAAGTAAGTTCTTGCAATTTTAATTGGTATTGCATTGAATCTGGTAATCAACTTAGGAAGGATTGACATCTCAACTATATTTAGGCTTCCAACCCATGAATGCGCTGTGACCTTCCATTTATTTAGGTCTTCTGTGATTTCTTTTAGCAATTTCTGGTAGTTCTCTTTGTATAGATCTTCTGTATGTTTAGTTAAATTTGTTCCTAAATATTTCATTCTTTTGCTTGCAATTGTAAATGGATTTTTTCTTCATTTCCCCCTCAGATTGTTCATTAATAGTATATAGAAACATTACAGATTTTTGAGTGTTGATCTTGTAACTGCCACTTTGCTATATTCATTTATTAGCTCTGTAGTTTTACTGTGGATTTTTCGGGGTTTTCAACATATAGTATCATATTGTCTGCAAACAATGAGAGTTTTACTTCTTACTTTCCAATTTTGATGCCTCATATTTCTTTTCTTGTCTAATTGCTCTGGCTAGAACTTCCAACACAACTTTGAATAACATAGGAGATACTGAACATTCCTGCATTGTTCCTCATCTTAGGATCTTTGAGGATGATGTTAGCTGTGTGTTTTTAGTATATTCCCTTTATCATGTAGAGGAAGTTCCCTTCTGTTCTTATCTTTTGAAGTGTTTTCAACAAGAAAGGGTATTGGATTTTGTCAAATGCCTTTTCTGCATCAATCGAGATGATCATGTGGTTTTTCTGCTTTGATTTTTTGATAGGTGTATTACATTAATTGATTATCTCATGTTGAACCATCCTGGGATGGTTCCTACTTGGTCGTGGTATATAATACTTTTAATGTGCTGCTGGATTCGATTTGCAAGAATTTTGTTGAGGGTTTTTGCATCATATTCATTAGAAAGATTGGCCTGTAGTTTTCTTTTCTTGTAATATCTTTGTCTGGCTTTGGTATGAGGGTGATGTTGGCTTCATTGAATGAGTTAGGTAGCCTTCCCTCCTCTTCAATTTTTTTGAAGATTTTAAGCAGGATTGGTACTAATTCTTTCTTGAATATTTGGTAGAATCCACATGTGAAGCCATATGGTCCTGGACTTTTCTTTTTTGGGAGCTTCTTAATGGACTAATTCAATTTCTTTTCTTGTGATTGGTTTGCTGAGGTCCTCTATTTCTTCTCGAGTCCATGTTGGTTGTTCATACCTTTCTAGGAAGTTGTCCATTTCATCTACATTGTCTAATTTATTAGTATAAAGTTGTTCATTGTATCCTCTCATTACTTCCTTTATTTATGTGGGGTCAGTGGTTATGTTTTCTCTTCCATTTCTGATTTTATTTATTTGCATCCTCTCTCTTCTTCTTTTTGTCAACCTTACTAAGGGTCAAGAGCCAACTTCTGGTTTATTGATTTTCTTGATTGTTTTCATGTTCTCAATTCCATTTATTTCTGCTCTAATCACCATTATTTCTTTCCTTTTGCTTGCTAGCAAACTAACCCTTTTGCTGGGGTTAGTTTGCTGTTCTTTCTGTAGTTCTTCCAAATAAACAGTTAATTTCTCGACTTTTGCTGTTCTTTTTTGATATAGGCATTTAGGGCAATAAGTTTCCCTCTTAGCACCACCTTTGCTGCATCTCATAAATTTTGACATGTTGTATTTGATTTTCATTTGCCTTGAGATATTTACTGATTTCTCTTGTAATTTCTTCCTTGACCCACTTGTTGTTTAAGAGTGTGTTGTTGACAAAGGATAGGTCAAGCCTACTTAAAATTAGGCCTAAAAGCCATCCCCAAGAGAATCTCTTTTGTTGCTCAGTTGTGGCCTCTCTCCAGCCAACACAACAAGCAAACTTACCACCCTCCCCCACCTATGTGGGACATGACTCCCAGGGATGCAGACCTTCCTGGAAATGTGGGACAGAAATCCTGGAATGAGCTGAGACTCAGCATCAAGGTATGGAGAAAAACCCTAGAATGAGCTGAGACTCAGCACCAGGGGATTGAGAAAACCTTCTCAACCAAAAGGGGGAAGAGTGAAATGAGACAAAATAAGTGTCAATGGCTGAGAGATTCCAAACAGAGTCGTGAGGTTATCCTGGAGGTTATTCTTACACATTAAATAGATATCACCCTGTTAGTCACGATGTACTGGAGAGGCTGGAGGGAACTGCCTGAAAATGTGGAGCTGTGTTCCAGTAGCCATGTTTCTTGAAGATGATTGAATAATGATATAGCTTTCACAATATGACTGTGTGATTGTGAAAACCTTGTGTCTGATGCTCCTTTTATCTTCCTTATCAACAGATGAGTAAAACATATGGAATAAAGATGAATAATAGGGGGAACAAATGTTAAAATAAATTTAGAGTGAAATGCTGGTGATTGGTAAGGGGGAGGAATGGGGGTATGGTATATATGAACTTTTCTCTGTTTTCTTTTTATTTCTTTTTCTGAGTAGATGCAAATATTCTAAGAAATGATCATGATGATAAACAACTATGTGATGATATTGTGAATTACTGATTATATATGTAGATGGAATGATAAAAAATTATGAATGTTTGCATTTGTTTGGTGTTTTTTTTTTGGTATTTTAAAAAAGTTTAAAAATTAAAAAAAAAGAATATGTTGTTGAGCCTCCATATATTTGTAAATTTTCTGCCTATTATTGGTTTCCAACTTCATTCCTTTATAATCTGAGAAACTGTTTTGTATGATTTCCATTTCTTTAAATTTATTGAGACTTACTTTGTGACCCAGCATGTGGTCTATCCTTGGGAATGATCCATGAGTACTTGAAAAAAAGGTATATCCTGCTGTTGTGGGATGTAATGTTCTATAAATGTCTGTTAAGTCTAGCTCATTTATTGTATTATTCAAATTCTCTGTTTCTTTATTGATTCTCCATCTAGATGTTCTGTCCATTAATGAGAGTAGGGAATTGAAGTCTCCAACTATTATGGTAGATGTGTGTATTTCTCTTTTCAGTGTTTGCCTCATGTATTTTGGAGCATTCTGGATTGGTGCATAAATATTTATGATTGCTATGTCTTGTTGAATTGTTCCTTTTCTTAATACATAGTGTCCTTCTTTGTTTCTTTTAACAGTTTTACATTTGAAGTCTAATTTGTTGGATATTAGTATAGCTACTCCTGCTCTTTTCTGATTGTTATTTGCATGAACTATCTTTTCCCAACCTTTCACTTCCAATCTATGTTTCTCCGTGGGTCTAAGATGCATTTCCTGTAGACAGCGTATAGATGGGTCGTGTTTTTTTTAATCCATTCTGCTTGTTATTACTGTATGGGCAGCACTTTCATCTACCATTTTGCCTTTTGGATATTATATGTCATATCTAATTTTTTTTCTTTTTACATTTAATGATAGTCTTCATTTCCACATTCTTCTCCATACCTCTCTCTCCTGTCTTTTCCTATCTGTCTCGAGTGCTCCCTTTAGTATATCTTGTAGAGCTGGTCTCTTGGTCACAAATTCTCATAGCGATTTTTTGTCTGAAAATGTTTTAATTCCCCCTTATTTTTGAAGGACAATTTTTCTGGATATACAATTCTTGGTTGGTAGTTTTTCTCTTTTAGTAACTTAATTATATCACCCCACTGTCTTCTCACCTCCATGGTTTCTGCTGAGAAATCTATGTGTAGTCTTATTGGTCCTCCCTTGTATGTGATGGATTGCTTTTCTCTTGCTGCTTTCAAGATTCTCTCTTTCTCTTTGACATCTGATGTTGTGATTAGTATGTGTCTTGGAGTTGTCTATTTGGATCTATTCTGTTTGGAGATGCTGCACTTCTTGGATCTGTAATTTTAAGTCTTTCATAAGAGTTGGGAAATTTTTAGTGATAATTTCCTCCATTAGCTTTTCTCCTCCTTTTCCCTTCTATTTTCCTTCTGGGACACCCATAACATGTATTCATGTGCTTCATGTTGTCATTCAATTCCCTGAGTCCCTGCTCATATTTTTCCATTCTTTCCCCTATATTTTCTTTTGCTTGTCAGATTTCAGATGTCCCATCCTCCAGTTCACTAATCCTATTTTCTGCCTTTTGAATTCTAACATTGTAAGTTTCCATTTTTTTTCATCTCCTCTACTGTGCCTTTCATTCCCATAAGTCCTGTGATTTGTTTTTTCAGACTTTTGATTTCTTCTTTTTTGTTCATATAAAAAGGACCTTCTTTATATCCTCCCTCAATTCATTGATTTGATTTTTGATGAGGTTTTCCATGTCTGTTTGAACATTCTGAATTAATTGTTTCAGCTCCTGTATCTCATTTGAATTATTGATTTGTTCCTTTGACTGGGTCATATCTTCAATTTTCCTAGTTTGATTTGTTATTTTTTGCTGGCATCTAAGCATTTAACTACCTTAATTAGTTTATTCTGGAGATTGCTTTCACTTCTTTTACCTAGGGTTTTCTTGCTGGATGAATTTGTTGTCCATCTGTTTTTTGACATTCAGTTCAGCTTATTCTAGACTTCCAGCTTAGGTTTTGTTTAACAGATCAGAATTTTTCAGTTCTCATTATCTTGTTTCTTACCCTGTCTTTATGGTGCCTTTCACCCCCTCCCTTAGAAGGGTGTACTTAGGTATTATAGACCCCAGTCAGATTTTTCCAGACCAACTGGCCTCCTCTCAGGAGGAAAGAGTCACCTGCCTCAGTTTTCCCTGAGGGTGAGACCCAGGAGGTTGAAAGGCTTTCCTATGAAGCCTCTGGAATCTGTGTTTTTCCTATCCTGTCCAGTATGTGGCACTTCTCTGCCTGCAGGTCCCACCAGCATAAGGTGATGTGGTACCTTTAACTTCAGCAGACTTTCCTTGCTGAGGATGTTGTTGAAACAGAGGTTGTAGGATGGCTTTAATGGCTTCAGTTTTCTAGACTCTGGGGTCTGAATTCCTTGAGGGAGCGATTCCACCTGAGCTGGGCCCCACCCCTCTTCTTGGGAAGGCACAGGCTCCAGACAAACACTTAAACAAGTTTAATTCTTCCTATGCCTGGGGCAGTTGGGGGTCTGAGAGGCCCTGCAGCTGTGTCTAAAGAGTAGTCAAACAAGAGAAACACAGCCACAGAAAAGAAAAAGACAAATCCTTTTCAGAGCAGGACCCCCATTCCTCGGGTTTGTCAATCAAGAGCTTAAGATGGTATGTTGCTTTGTGTATCTCCAGGTCCAATGTGCCTCCTCTTTTCCTTCAGGGCCCCAGGCCCTTTCAAGTATTATGTGCTATCCCATCCAAAAAACTTTGTGCTTTTTTTTTTCTTTTTCCATCATCCCTGCCCCCTCTGTGCCAGTCACCTCATCTTTTACTCAAGGTTTAGCTGAGCTGGGGGCCTATTTTTAGTAGTCATAATTTGTTAATTAATTCCACAATTGAAGCTTGGTTGCACTCAGCTTCTGCTGCCAATAAAGTCTCTTTCCTTTCCCCTCTGGGAACCAGCCTGTGGGGGAAGGGTGCTGGTCGCCAATGCTTGGGGAACTCATGGTTCTGGGTGGGCTCACAGCTGGTCCAGTTTGTCCAGACTGGGGTATACTGTGTGTCTGGTCCTTGACATGGCCCCAGCAGTTGTTCTGTACTGTTCCTGGCTATTTACTAGCTGCTCTAGAGGACGAACTAAATCCCACACCTCATTAGGCTGCCATCTTGGCTCTCCATCATCCCTTTTTTCTTTATTACTTTTTCTGGAGTGATGCAAATGTTAAAAAAAATGATCATGGTGATGAGTCCACAACTATGTGATGATAATGTGAGCCGTTAATAGTATACTATATATGGAATGTTTGTATGTTAAGAATGTTTGCATGTTTGTATGTTGTTTTATTAATAAAAATATTTTTAAAAAACACCTTGGTTTGTGTTATGCAATAGATTCTTAGATATGGCGCCAAAAGCATGAGCAACCAAAGAAAACCTAAATAAACTGGAATTTATTAAAATTAGAAACTTTTGTACAAAGAACTTTATTAATAAAGTCAAAAGACATTCTACAGAAAGAGAGAAAATATTTCAAAATCATATATCTAATAAGGGTTTAATATATAAAGAAATCCTTCAACTCAACAACAGAAAGAAAAACAACCCAATGTAAAAAAGGACTTGAATAGATATTTTTCCAAAGAAAACACAATATCCAATAGGCACATGAAAAGATGCTCAACATCATTGACCATTAGGGAAATGTAAATCAAAACCACAATGAGATACCACTTCACGCCTACTAGATGGCTATTATTTAAAAAATAATAAGTGTTGACAAGGTTGTGGAGAAATTGGCACTCTCATGCATTGCTTGTGGGAATGTAAAATGGTGCTGCCACTATGGAAACAATCTGGCAGGTCCTCAAAAACTTAAACAGAGAATTATTTGGCAATTCCATTCTTAGGAATGTACCCTTGAAAATACTTGTATACCAATGGTCACAGTAGCATTATTCACAATAGACAAAAGGTGGTAACAACCAAAGTGTCCATTGATAGATAAATGGGTAAACATAATGTGGTATATTCATACAATGGAATACTATTCAGCCATACAAAGGAATGAAGTTTTGATACATGCTTACAACATGGATGAACCTCGAAAACACCATACTAAGTGAAATAAGCCAAACACAAAAGGACAAATACTGTTTGACACTATTTATATGAAATATATACAGTTAGCAAATTCACAGAGACAAAAAAATAGAATAGAGGTGGTGGGGTAGAGGGAATGGGTAAAAAGTTTCTGTTTAAAGCATTGAAAAAGGTTTAGTAATGGAAGTTGGTGGTCGTAGCACAACAAAAAATAATTAATGCCACTGAACTGTACACTTAAAAATTATAAAACGGTAAATTTTATTGTGTGTGTTGCCCCAATTTTAAAAAGTCTCTGAGCTGGGGTCTGCCCTTGAAAACCCCCAGCATTCAACCCTAGACATACAACCACTCAACCCCCTGCCAAATGAATCAGATTTCAAAGTGAGGTTTGGGCACTGCATTTTATAAAAAGTTACCCAGGTGATATTAATTTGCAATCAGTGAGCCACTGCTGTATATTGCTGTTTCTCAAACTTTAGCTGCATAAGAATCAGTAGGAGTATTTGTTAAAGCTCAGATTTTGGGAGCTCTGAATCAGTAGGTTTGGAGTGGGGAGCCCAGAGAGTCTGAATCAGCAGGTTTGGGATGGGGCTTGAGAATGAGTACTTCTAAACAGCTCCCAGGTAATGCTTATGCTGCCTTCTGGGTGTGTGGAACCCACAGATCAAAGAATCAGTATTTCACCAGTTAACATTTATAAAAGCTATTAGCTCTTATGCCATGCTTTATATGTTCCTTTGATATTAATGAAATCCCTAAGTTCTCTTGCCCCTTCTCTCTGGTCCTAGGGAGAGAACCTATACAAAGTACTTCTCTGTAACATCACAAATTAATTTCTTTACTTTGCTGGGACCTGAGAGAAATACTTGATCTCCCTCTTTTGAGTCTTAATTTCTCATTGATTCAAATAATAGTTATTGAGCATGTTGCCAGGCCCTGTTCTCAGCAATAAATGAAATAGAGGCCACTCCTTGCCCTCCTGGAAGTTTTATTCCCATGTTGAAAACAGATGCAAAACAATTATGCAATATAATTATAGTTATATAATATATGAGGAAAAACAAAGCTGGTAAAGAGATAGAAGGTGATTGGGGTGCTGGAAAGTGAGGTTGGAGAAGGCCTCTTATGAAAGGGGAATTTGTGCAGAGCTCCAAGTCCCATATATTTGGGAGACCAGCCAGATGGAGGTTACGGCAGGTCCCAGGAATGGAAATGAGGTACATTGCACATAATGGTGAGGGGGCCAGTGTGGTTGGAGCACCATGAGCAAGGGGAGAGAGTATTCCTGACTGAAGTCCAATATATTGGTCAAAGAAATAGCCAGGATCTAGGGCTTTGTAGACTATTGTGAGGACTTTTCAGTCCTCTAAAGCACGTGAAGCTTTCTGTCTCCAACCCCCCTGCTGAATATTTCAAGGTGTGGGAGGCCTTCTTCATAGTCTGTGTGGTAGACTGAATGATGTACCCCAACAAAGACAAATTTTTAATCTTAGTCCACGTTCCTGTGGGTGTGAATCCATTGTAAATAGGACCTTTTTGAAGATGTTAGTTAAGGTGTGACCCAATGAATCAGGGTGTGCCTTAATCCAGATTACTGAAGAAGAAGAAATTCAGACAGTCAGTCAGAGAAGGCAGAGTCAATGGAAACTGGAAGGGCAGATGCAAGTAGAGATTGCTATATGACAGAATCGGAGATACAAGCCAAATGTGGTGGTTTGGAGGTTTTATGAACTCCAGAAAAGATCATGTCCTTAAAGCTAATTCATTCCTGTGGCTGTAGACCTGTTGTAGGTGGAACTTCTTAATTAGGTTATTTCAGTTGAGGCATGTTCCAGATGGGTCTTAATCCTCTTTTTGGGGTCCTTCATTAGATGAAAGAGAAGCTAAGAGAAAAAAAAAGAGCTCAGAGAGGAAAGTCAGGGAAGCTGAGAGAAGAAACACAGAAAATAGAGAGAAACTACAGAAAAGAGAGAGGAAGCCACTGAAACCAGAAGCCGGAAGCAATGAAACCTGGGAGAGAAGGGAGAGACCCGCTGTTGTTACATGCCTGGCCATGTGACAGATGAACTGAGGGTCACATGTAGCTGACCTTTGGGGGGGAAAGCATCACCTGTTAATGGCTTCATTTAGACATTTTCATGGCCTGAGAACTGTAAATTTGTAGTAAATCCCTGTTGTAAAAGCCAACTCTCATTTCTGGTACATTGTATTTTGTCAGCTTTAACAAATGAAAGTGCCAAGGAACCCCCAAAATTACAGCAAGCCAGCACCAGAATGCTACAGATTTTGAGGAGAAAGTATGGTCTTGCTGAAACCTTGACTTTACACTTCTAGCTTCTGAAACCTTGAGCCAATAAATTTCTGTTGTTTATGTCAACTTATTGGGTGGTATTTGCCCTAGAAGCTCTGGCAAACTAAAACAGTCCAAGAGCTTCCTTACCAGCATCTATTGGCCAACTGAAATGTCTAATGGCGAGGAGTCTGTGTTTTTATCTGCTCATTTCCCTGTCCAAGTCTACATAGTTTTGACCATATTGAGTGCCCATTGTAGGATATCTGCCAGGCTGACTAGAGGAAAATCCTAGTCAATAATAATAAACATTACAGGATCGCAACAAAATGTCAGCTATCTGGGATTCTGTGGCATCTACTTTACCTAAACAAATGTAAGAAATTGGTCAAATTGGATGTTACAAAGTCTATCACCAATCTCCCTTCAGCAGTGAGATTATAAATCCTGCATGGGAAATTGTAGAACATGGCTACACAGCCTTACCCACAATCTGTGCAAAGTAACTTCTTAAGGAAAGAAAAGTTTGAGCTCATGAATTACACTGATTCTTGCAGAGAGAAGATGGCACCTCTTTAAACTAGTTGCTGTTGTCTAGCTTTTATGGGAGCTTTTCTTATTAAAAAAAAAAAGAAAACCACAAACTGCATTCCAAAATCTCCCCCCCACACACACTTTGATAATAAGATAAAATGAGTTGCAGCTTAAAGGGAGCAAAACAAATTCCTAGTGTTTATAGGGTGCATGCAATTCAGAGAGAGCTGGCTGGGGATTGTGTTCTGCTATGGAAATGCATTGTAAGAAAATCTGATTTTTTTATGAATTTAAAGTAATATGAAATGAAATATTAATGAAGTTTTGCTATATAAGGAAATGATATAAGTTAACTGTTATCTATTGTTGCCTGGCCCTTGGGAGTATCAATTAATTGACAAACTAATCCTCTTCATTCTCAATGTCAGGGGAGCCATGAATATTTGAAGATATCTGAAATCTTGTTAGTTTAATATTAATTACATTGTTATTCTAACATTTATTATCATTATAAAAGATTTTATAATTCCTATAGTGATAACAGTCTAGTGATGATGTTGCTGAAATTAGGGCTGAAAAATATAAACATAATTAAAAAGTTCAGAATAGAAGTTAGGTGTGATAAAATGGTATGACTAAGGCCAATCAACCAGATTAACTGTGCTATTAATTTAGGAGACAACATTATGGGAAGAATTTTAAAATAATGTTAAAAAAATTAAAAACAATATTGAAGCAAAAATATGCTCCAATAGTTACAGATTTATGTGCTTCAGGAACTCATGCCTCATATTTCCTGCAGAGGACAACCCCCCATGGCATGCAATAGCAGTTCAAATAACAGTGGAAACCATAGGGATGGATGAAGGAGAACATCAGTGCAGTCAATGGGCTGAGCTATGAACCATCTAAATGCTTATAGTCCATGAGTCTATGCTGATCTCCATATATACCGATAGCTAGACCAAGTGTCATGGTCTGACTCTCTGGATGGGATAGTGGCAACAGGAGAAATGGACCATAGCCAGGAAGGACATATGGGGTAAAAAGCCCTGTAGTAAGATATCTAGGTTGGGACACAAAACCTTGATGCCAAAATAACAATCTGGCACATTCCAGCCCCCACTTCATGCATGCCTCCAGGAAATTTGGAAGCTGATGCCTTAGTTAAAATTAGATGGTTGATGACAACCATGACCAAGCTCATTGGCTACACTGTAAATCAGAACATAAGTGTCCTGGGACTGTATGGGCCTTATGTAAAAGATTGTATCTCCCTTTGAAATATAGGGAAATACAGCCTGTGAGTCCTGTCCAACATATGCTCAATGGCAGTGCCCCCTGCCTCATAATATGAAGCAGATATCATAGGGAATGCAGGACAGGCAATGCTGGCAAATAGGCTTTATAGGACCCTTTCCTCTGTCATATGGACAAAAGTACATAATAACCTGTGTAGATACAGCTTCAGGTGTTCTGCAGACTTCTGGATGTAATAGGCTTCAACTATACAAGAACTTGAGAAACTTTCCTGTATGTATGGGTAATGGTTGGTTTGAAACCATTATGTACCCCAGAAAAGCCATGTTTTAATACTGATCCAATCTTGTTGGACCAGACCTATTAATTAGGGTGGAAACCTTTTGAATGGATTGTTACCATGGAGATGTGACACACCCAACTGTGGGTGTGACCTCTTGATTAGATGGAGATATGACTGTCCTTTAAAGTGCATCTTGATTATTTACTGGAGTCTTTAAAGGGGGGAACATTTTGGAGAAAACTCAGATCCAGACGCTTAAAGAGCCATTGCTTCAGAGCTGACAGAAACACGTATGTTTGGAGATGCTTGGAGGGCCAACAGAGAGAGAAGATGCCTAGACATGGGCAGAGCCCATCAGACACTACCATGTGCCTTTCCATGAGATGCTAAGCAAGCCAGAACCTGGAGACAGCCAAGGTAAACCAAGAGATGAAACCCAGCTCCAGAGAAGCCAAGTGAGGAACCCCCACAGGCAATAGAGGTTGAAAGCAACAAAGCCCAGGAGCAAGAGACCAGCAGACACCATGTGTCTTCCCAGCTGACAGGTGTTCCAGACAGCATCAGCCTTTCTTGAGTGAAGGTAACTGTTAGGTCGGGGGTACCAGGAAGGGCACTGCAACTGGAGCTGCGGAGGCTGTGTTGCCCATCCCAACATGACTTCTGGAACCGCCCATTCTGGACACCTGACTTCTGGAGAACTGCCCCTTCCGGACATCACCTGACCCCCTTGTTTAAAAACTGCCAACGCCATCACCCAGGAGCAGACTCACCTCTCTCCAGCTTGGATTTGGTGAGCTCTGTCTGGGAGCGCAGAAATAAACCTGCCCACTTTAAATTTCCTGGTCTACCTTCCTTCTTTCTCACCCTTTCACCTCCTAAACCTTTCAGTAACCTCTTGTTGGTGCCTTAATTTGGACATTTTTATGGCCTTTGAACTGTAAACTTGTAACTTAATAAATTTCTTCTATAAAAATCATTCCATTTCTGGTATATTGCATTCTAACAGCAAACTAAACAGGTACCCACAACATATTGTCAGCCACCAAGGCACCCATTTTATAGGTCACTAAGTCCAGAACTGGGTACAAGATAGAAAAATTGCCTGACATTTTCATCTGCCATACAACCAGTAGGATGCTAGTCTAAGAGAGAGGAAGAATGGTATTTTAAAACAATAGCTACAATGGTGGCTCAGTGGCAAGAATTCTTGCCTACTGAGCTGGAGACCCAAGTTCAACTCCTGGAGCCTGCCTGTGCTAAAAAACAAAACAAAACACAGCAAAAATGATAGCTACAGCAGTTATCTCCCAACTACTCATTGCCTGGGTAGGCACCTTGTTTACAAGAAGCAATCAATAATGCAGAGAACTGCCTTGGACAATATTACCTTTTAACCTAACAAAGTGGGGATCCTGAGCCTCTGACAAAGTCTCATGATGATTGGAATTTACCATTAACTAGCTTAATTATTTTTAAATATTTTCTATTGTAAAATATAACATATATACAAAGCAAAGAAAGAAAAAAGCATTAATTTTCAAAGCATACTTCAGCAAATAGTTACACAACAGACTCCAGAATTTGTCATGGGCTACCATTCTACCATCTCTAATTTTTGTTTCTAGCTGCTCCAAATGCTGGAGACTAGAAGGAATATTAATAAAGTGATTCAGCTCTCATACTTGTTTGTTAAATCCCATTTACTCTGTTATATCTCCTCTTCTCCTTTGATCTTTCTCCCAATCTATAAGGTTCTTTAGGTAATGCCCATTCTGACTTTTTCATGTTGAGAAGAGGTGTCCACACTAAGGATAAGGGGATGAAAATAACTGATTATCTTGGAAAGTCTGGTCCCTCTGAGTGTCAGGATTTGTCTGACCTAGGAATGGTATGTTCCCAGAAGGCAAATCTAGTGCATGAAACTTTACAGAGTCTCTGTTTGAGTCCTAGGTGTTCTTAAGAGTCAACATGATGGGCAGGCTTCTGTGGCTCAGCAGGCAGAGCTCCAGCCTGCCATACTGGAGGTCTGGAGTTCAATTCCTGGTGCCTCCTGCCCATATGCAAATAAAAAAAAAAAACTAATTAAAAAAAAAAAGAGTCAACATGAGTGATGTTGATGGAGTATAGCAAACTATGGCAATTTAGCACTATTTAACTGAAGTTTGCATAATAGTAGCTTCTAGAATAACCTCTTGATAATATAATTTTAATTGCACACACCATCCAATAACTAAAGCTATACATACAACATAGAAACAAACTACACACAAGCCACTCCCCTTTCAGGTACTCAATATGGAATGGACTAAGATGAGATACCACTGGACAAGGTATCTTAGGGGAGATGGCACCCCTATGCTTAGAGTGAGATGAAACTAAAACCAATAACACTCTTATACATATATTGCATCTGATACACAGTACATAGGACATTGGCAGAAATCTACACCCATGGTATTTACCCAGCTCCTAGCCAAGGTATATGGGCATGGTGAAACCATCTATGGCCATATTTACCCTATAGTTGGACAGATTGATGAACACTAGAATATTCCCTCTTATGGGGTATACACTAAAAACTATACCAGAGACACCTCATAACTTTCCAGCCCTGAACTCCCACTGGACACATAATATAGCTTGGTGGGAATATCCCCTGGCCATACTCCTCCTATTATGTTCATTTATAAATAGATGTCCTTGCATGTTATATTGCAAAAGATTTAATGATAGTAGGCAAAGTATTCAATTACTAACAGAAGAAACCACCCAGATGCACAAGGTAATTCTCCAAAATCATATGGCTTAGATATTCTCATGCAGCACAGGGAGGGAATTGTGCCTTAATTAAAACTAGTTGTTGCACATACATAATTGATAATGAAGCTAATATCACTGATCTTTTATCACACATGAAAAGTGAAATATCAGCCATTGCTGGTACGGGAGTACCTGATACTTTCACTAATTGGCTGCACCAGTTACTGGGAGTTTAGGGATCTGTTTTACTAATATTCCTCCTGACATTAGCAAGCATACTTAATGGTATATGTGTTTTATATTGTTGTTGTGGATTCTTCCCCCAGATGTGCCCCCTCAATTACCATTTAGGAATATTTGCAGAAGAGGGACCTGTAGAATGCAAGAATGGTTTTTTTTAAGGGGTAGTGTCTGATGACATAAATCAAAAAGCCATAAATGCCTATATTCCTATGTAAGACAACCATCTCCCTGCTTCCCATAAAGGCCTCTTAAAGTGCACATGCTATCTGTACTAGAACCTCTCCTGCTACATATCTTAAAAGAAACATGTTTATGATTTTGCAAATCCTGACTTGGCTTTGTGCCTTCCTTGTTCTTACCTGCTACAACTCCTTGCAACCCCGTGGGTGGCACAGTGTGCAATTCTGAGCATCCTGCAGCTGCCCAGGACCAGATTCCTGTTCTGTAAGTTCCCTAATAAAATGTTACTATTTTACTATATGGAGTGGCCTGCATAACTTTTCTGTTTTAAGTGCCCATCAGACTTTAGTGGAATCTATTCTGTAGGTTCACATCCAGATCCTGACAAATCATGGTAACCATAAGATAATTCATCCTTAAAAATTATGTCAAGATTGGAGACGAAAAGATGTGGACTCTGCTTGTACATGGAAATATATCTATGAAGTAATGCTGATTGAAAACAGAGTCTGAAATAGTGTGCACAGTTATTAGAGTTATGGATAAATGTAAGCTCACACACTGATAAAGATGGGGACTTATTTAAACTGATGTAAATGATACTATATTCATTGGATTCTCATTTTCTCCAAAGCTGCTTGTGTGAATGATAAAATTAAATTGGTAAAAACAGGAAAAAATTGGTACATAATTGACAAAACTGGATTGTATACTCGGAAATGGTTAAAATAGAAATAGTATGTTATATATAACCACAATAAAGACTTTAAGAAGTAAATTGGTAGGAGACTGCTGTATGATATATTCTTAGGAAAATCTCAACTTATCCCACACAAATTAGGCTAAAACATACTTTTAAAAAATTTATTTATTTATTAATTTAAAAAAATTAACAACAAATGAACAAAAACATTAACATATGATTATTCCTTTCTACATATATAATCAGTAATTCACAATATCATCACTTAGTTGCACATTTATCATTTCTTAGAACATGTGCATCAACTCAGAAAAAGAAATAAAAAGGCAAAACAGAAAAAGAAATAAAACAAAAGCAGAAAAAAAAGATTATACATACCATACCCCTTACCCCTCCCTTTCATTGATCACTAGCATTTCAAACTAAATTTATTTTAACATTTGTTCCCCTTATTATTTCTTTTTATTCCATATGTTCTACTCATCTGTTGACAAGGTAGATAAAAGGAGCATCAGACACAAGGTTTTCACAATCACACAGTCACATTGTGAAAGCTATATCATTATTCAATCATCCTCAAGAAACATGGCTACTGGAACACAGCTCTACATTTTCAGGCACTTCCCTCCAGCCTCTCCATTACATCTTGGATAACAAGGTGATATCTACTTAATTGTAAGAATAACCTCCAGGATAACCTCTGGACTCTGCTTGGAATCTCTCATCCATTGACACTTTGTCTCATTTCCCTCTTCCCCCTTTTGGTCGAGAAGGTTTTCTCAATCCCTTGATGCTGGGTCTCAGCTCATTCTAGAGTTTTCTCAATCCCTTGATGCTGAGTCTCAGCTCATTCTAGGATTTCTGTCCCACGTTGCCAGGAAGGCCCACACTCCTCAGACTCATGTCCCACATGGACAGGTGGAGGGTGGTGAGTTTGCTTGTTGTGTTGGCTGGAGAGAGAGTCCACATCTGAGCAACAAAAGAGACTCTCTTGGGGGTGACTCTTACATCTAAATTTTAAGTAGGCTTGACCTATCCTTTGTGGGGTTAAGTTTCATATGAACAAACCCCAAGATTGGGGGCTCAGCCTGTAGCTTTGGTTGTCCACACTGCTTGTGAGAATATCAAGAATTCAACTTGGGGAAGTTGAGTTTCTCCCCATTCTCACCATTTCCTGATGGGGACTTTGCAAATACTTTTCCACTCACTGATCAAATCACTCTGGAATTCATTGGGGCATCACTCTGGACAAACCAACAAAATCTCATGTCCTACCCAAGATTCCATGTACTTATGGTGTTCAATCAAGCTATCTACATAAGTTTTATTAGGAAATGCACTAGTCAAAATATAAATTTTGTACCAAATATACATTTTTTGCTTTAGTCTCACACATAAGGTGACATTTTAAAATATTAATTACCATCTATTTTCATCACCCTGCAGTAATGACATTCCTTTGTTCTTCCTCATGCAAAAACTTTTTTAAAATTTGTACATTTAGTCACTATTATTATACATTCTAGGCATTCCTAGATTATACCATCTCAGTCTTTATCATCTATCTTTCTTTCTGATTTCATTTATGTCCCCAGCCCTCCTCCCTCTATCATTCTCACATGCAGCTTCATTCAGTGTTTTAACATAATTATATTACAGTTAGGTAGTAATGTGCTGTCCATTTCTGAGTTTTTGTATCCAGTCCTGTTGCACAGTCTGTATCCCTTCAGCTCCAATTACCCAATGTCTTACCCTATTTCTATGTCCTGATGGTCTCTGTTACCAACGAAATATTCCAAGTTTATTCGTAAATGTCAGTTCATATCAATGAGACCATACAGTATTTGTCCTTTTGTTTTTGGTTAATCTCACTCAGCATAATGTCCTCAAGTTCCATCCATGTTGTTACATACTTCATAACTTTATTCTGTCTTAAAGCTGCATAATTTTCCATCGTATGTATATACCACAGTTTGTTTAGCCACTCATCTGTTGATGGGCATTTTGGCTGTTTCCATCTCTTGGCAACTGTAAATAATGCTGCTATAAACATTGGTGTGCAAATGTCTGTTTGTGTCCTTGCTCTTATGTCTTTTGAGTAGATACCTAGCAATGGTATTGCCAGGTCATATGGCTACTCTATATTCAGCTTTTTGAGGAACCGCCAAACTGCCTCCCACAACAGTTGCACCATTTGACATTCCCAGCAACAGTGGATAAGTGTGCCTCTTTCTCCACATCCTCTCCAGCACTTGTTATTTTCTGTTTTGTTGACAATGACCATTCTGGTGGGTGTGAGATGATATCTCATTGTGGTTTTGGTTTGCACTTCTCTAATGGCCAGGGAAGTTGAGCATCTTTTCATGTGCCTTTTGGCCATTTGTTTTTCTTCTTCTGAGAAGTGTCTGTTCAAGTCTTTTTCCCATTTTCCAATTTGATTGGCTGTCTTTTTGTTGCTGAGTTGAACAATCTCTTTATAAATTCTGGATACTAGACCTTTATCTGATATGTCATTTCAAAATGTTGTCTCCCATGTGGAGGCTGTCTTTTTACTTTCTTGATGAAGCTCTTTGATATGCAAAAGTGTTTGATTTTGAGGAGTTCCCATTTATTTATTTCTTTCTTCAGTGCTCTTGCTTTGGGTGTAAGGTCTATAAAACCACCTCCAAGTATAAGATCTAAAACATACTTTTGTTTCTTTTAAAAGTTACATTCTTTATTTTACAAAAAGATAAGAATAAAGGACAAAATGAGGGCAAAAAAATGTCCTGTGCCCATTGCCAAAATGAACTTTCTCTCTCTCTTTTTAAATATTATTAATATTAATTCAATATATTCAGGAGACTTCTGGGGAAGATGGCAGAGTAGGGAGCTCCAGGACTCAGCCCTTCCTCCAAAACAGCTAGTAAATAGGCAGGAACTGTCTGAACCAATTGTTCTGGGGCTCCAGAAGCTGGAAAAGCACTGTACAGCATCCAGTGAAGAGCAGGAGGAAGAGGCTGATAAACCACCGTAAGGAACTGTGAGTAGCTCTCTCCATGCCATGGCTGCCAATGCCCATACCCCACTCTCATGGCAGCCACCTTGAGATCCAGTTCCTGGCTAGCCACTGCTGAAAGAAAGGGATGTAAAAATCCTCTTCCCCAAGCAGAGGGCAGATATGGCTGAGCACTGATCACATCTTTTGATTTGAGAATTCATATCGCTGGGTCATGGCTCTGAGCTAGTGTTTCAACTCATCCCAGACAAAGGTGGTAGCAGCTATTGTTTCAATCTCATACCGGACAGGGCTGAGGCAGTGGAGATTTAAAGATACAAGGCCTCCTCAGGGCTGCAGGGAACAGTTTGTTGAAGGGAACCATCTGCTGGGCAGGCCAGGAAAGCATAGCTTCAGGGAGCCATCAAAGAGGCTTTGGGCATCTGTAATAATTCCCGATTCAGGGCACTTTGGAGTCAGTATGCAGCCATCTGTGGGTACCTGGCCCTGTTTTGGCTGGATGATACTGACTTGGGAAAGTTCTTCCCAAGGTGACTCTCCTCGAGTTTTCCCTACAGTCAAAAGCAGCCAGAGACAATGAAAGGAGTCTTAAAAGAAAAAAAAAAAAAAAAAGAGGCAAAATAAAAGCAAACAGAAAAGACTAAGATTCTCAGAGAAGAAGCAGAGGAAAGGAAAGTTTCTCTGGGAGTGAAGCAATCGCATAAAAAGTGCAATCTTAAAAACCATGCTATGTAACCAGGACAAGAAATAGATGAAGAAGAGCTAAAAATCTGATCAGTTAAACTCAGTCTTTTCTAAAGATCTGGAATAAGTTGAATCAAGCTTCAAAGAAGAGCCTTAACACAAAGCCAATCAACAATAAAAGAGGAGGGAGAAACTGAACTTCAGATTCAATACATCACAATAATCAGATGCAAAGACATCAGCAAAAAATTACAAGCCATACTAAGAAACAGGAAGATATAGCCAAGCCAAGGGAACAAATTAAAACTTTAGAAGAGACACAGAATTTGGAACAACTAATCAAAGATATTCCAACAAATCTATTCAGTTCATGAAAGAAAACATGACTAAAGTATAAATGATATTAAGAAGAATTTAAAAGTATAAAAAGAAACACTCTGTGATGCCTCTGGGTATTACATTTAGCTACGGGAATGAAAGGGACAATATAAGAGATTAAAAATACAATAGAAGCATACAAAAGCAGATTTGAACAGGCAGAAGAATTGGCAAACCAGAAGACAGGATAAACAAAATCTTACAGACAGAAGAATAAATAGAGAAAATATCAAAAAGAGGGAAATTTATAGCCCTAAATGTTTATATTAAAAAAGAAGAAAGTGTGAATAAAACTGTTTAAAAATTACCAGAGAGAAACAAGTGCTAAAGGAAATGCAGAGAAAGAGATGTACCTATTCATTGTCAGTAGGGAAACTGAGAGGTACAGCCCCTTGAAGGGCAGTGTGGTGGTTCCACAGGAGGCTGGGGTGGGGGTGTCATATGACCCTGCAACCCCATTGCTCAGTATATACCTAGAGGAACTGAGTATGGGGAAATGAATGAACATTTGCACACTGGTGTTTGTGGCAGCAGTATTCCTGATTCACAATGGATGGAGGTGTCCTAAGGGTACAATGAAGAATGGAAGTGGAAACTGTGACGTATACATACAAAGGACTACTGAGTGACCACTAGAAGGAAAGAAGTTGTGAGGCATGCAACTAGGACTGTATGTTGAATGAAACGTCAAAAACAAAAAAACATATATTATCATGGCTCACTCATATGGACTAACTATAAAATAAAATCTCGGTGAACTGAAGTCCTGAGCAATGGGTTATGAAGTTGGGGCCTATTGTAAAGGATCCTAGATTGTAAGCTCTTATAGCAGTCACATATCTTCAGGACTTGTAACTGTTATTTCTAAATACTGAGATACTGAGCTGTTTGTACATAACCTGGTCATTCCCAGAAATTTCGGATATTTATCTGACACGCAAGACTCAGAGTTACAGCTCTGGAGCTATGAAAGTTATACAGGAACTTTTTAAAAAGTTAAAAAAGGGATGAGACTTCCACTAGAGATATGAATGGAGCTGATCTGGATAGGACTGATGTAGGTCAGAATACAGGGTAAAAAATGATATCATCCATATTTTAAAACATCAACCAAAGGAAGAGATGTTTATTTGATGCAAAATTTATATTTTGGGTGGTGCATTTCCTAATTTAACTTGCATTGTCAGTTTAGTTGAACACCATAAGTTCATGGAATCTTGAATAGGGTGTGAGATCTTGGTTTGTCTAGGTTAGTGTGATGACCCGATATATCCCACAGTAATTTGGGCAGTGAATAAAGAAGTATTTGCAAAGTCCCTTGGAGAACTGGGGAGAGAGGAGGAAATATTAAACTTCCTCATTTGGAGAAATTTTGATATTCATGCAAGCAGTGATGATGACCAAATCATAGGCTAAGCCCTTGATGTTGGGGTTTGCCCCCATGAAACTTATTTCTGCAAAGGACAGGCTGAGCCTACTTAATATTAGGTCTAAATGTCGCCCCCAGAGGACCTCTATTGTTGCTCAGATGTGGCTTATCTCTAAGCAAACTTCACTGGTGAATTAACTGCCCTCCACCCCCCTAAGTGGGATATAACTCCCAGTGATGTTAATCTCCCAAGAAATGTGGGACAAAACTCCCAGAATGAGCCAAGAACCAGCATCATGGGACTGAGAAAGACTCTTGACCAAAATGAGAAAGAGAGAAATGAGACAAAAAAAAGTTTCAGTGACTGAAAGATTTCAAACAGAGTCAAAAGTTTATCCTGGATGTTATTCTTATGCATTGTATTGATATCTCTTTTTAGTTTATGGTATATTGGGGTGGCTGGAGGGGAGTACCTGAAACTTCAGCTGTGTTCCAATAAACTTGATCCCTGAAGATGACTATATAATGATATAACTCTTTCAATGTGAGTGTGTAATTCTGAAAACCTTGTGTCTGATGCTCCTTTTATCCAGGGTATGGAGAGATGAGTAAAAATATATGGATTAAAAATAAATAAATAATAGGGAGGATAAGAGGTAAAACAAATTGGGTAGATTGAAATACTCATGGTCAATGAGAGGGAGGGGTAAGGGGTATGGGATACATGAGTTTTTCCTGTTTTCTTTTTGTTTCTTTTTCTTGAATGAAGCAAATGTTCTAAAAATGATCATGGTGATGAATACACAGCTAAATGATGATATTGTGAGCCATCAATTGTACACTATGTATGGACTGTATGTGTATGAAGATTTTTCAATAAAAATATTTTTTTAAAAAAAAAGAGCAAAGAGCTAAAATCAAAGACTTAATTGTATACCTGAGGGAACTAGGAAAAGAACAACAAACTAGTCCAAAGGCAAGCAGAAGGAAAGAAATAATAAAGATTAGAGCAGAAATAAATGAAATTGAGAATAAACAAACAATTGAGAAAATTAACAAAACTGACAGTTAGTTCTTTGAGAAGATTAATAAAATGAACAAACCCTTAGCTAGAATGACAAAGAAAAAAAGAGAGATGAAGATAAATAAAAACAGAAATGGGGGGGAATATTACTACTGACCCCAAAGAAATAAAAAAGGATCATAAGAGGATACTATGAACAACTGTATGCCAGCAAATTAGACAATTTAGATGAAATGGACAAATTCCTAGAAACATACAAACAACCCACATAGGCTCAACCTCAACACTCAAATCACAAGGAAAGAGTCATCAAAACCTCGCATGAAAGAAAAGCCCAGGATCAGATGGCTTCACATGTGAATTCTACCAATCATTCCAAGAAGAAATACCAATCCTACGCAAACTCTTCCAAAAAAACTGAAGAAAAGATAATACTATGTAATCATTCTGTGAGGTCCATATCACCCTAATACCAAAACCACATGAAGATACTACAAGAAAATAAAATTACAGACCAATCTCTCTAATAAATATGGATGAAAAAATCCTGAACAAAATACTTGCAAATCAAATCCAACAGCACATTAAAATAATTAAACACCATGATCAAGTAGCTTTTATCCTAGGTATGCAAGAGTTATTCAACACAAAAAAAAATCAATTAAGGCAATATACCACATTAGCAAATCAAAAGGGAAAAACCACAGATCATGTCAATTGATGGAGAAATGGCATTTGACAAAGCCCAGTATCATTTCTCGATAAAAATACTTTGAAAAATAGGAATAGAAGGAAGCTTTCTCAACATGATAAAGGACATAAGTGAAAAACCCACTGCTCACATTGTACTCAATGGTGAAAGCCTGACAGCTTTCCCTCTAAGATCTGAAACAAGACAAAGATACCCACAATCACCACTGATATTCAACATTGTGCTAGAAGTTCTAGCTAAAGAAGTTAGGCCATAAAAAGAAAAGATTGGAAAAGAAGTAAAACTTTCACTATTTGCAGATGATATGATCCTATACAGAGAAAATACTGAAAAATCCAAAACAAAGCTTCTAGAGTTAATAAATGAGTTCAGCAAAGTAGCAGGGATACAAGGTCAACATGCAAAAATCAGTACTGTTTCTATACACTAGAAATTAACAATCTGAGGATGAAATCAAGAAAAATTTTCATTTACAGTAGCACTAAAAGAATCAAATATCTAGGAATAAATCTAATGAAGGATGTAAAGGACTTATATGCAGAAAACTACAGAACAGTAGTAACTAATGTAACCTCAGTTAAAAAATAGTAGAATTACAATAAAAGTGTTATTATCAATGGTAACAAATTTTTCACACAAATGAAAGTGTTGGTGGTGTGGTAGTGTATGGGAATCCTGTATTTTATGCATGATTATTCTGTACACCAACAACTTCTCTAATAAGAAAAAAATTTTAAATGTGCTAGGAGAACTGGATATCTATAAGCAAAAGAATGAAAGAGAACCTCTATCTCACATCTTATACAAAAATTAACTCAAAATGGATTAAGGACCTAACTATTAGGGCCAGGACCATAAAACTCCTAGAAGATAATATAGGGAAGCATCTTCAAGAACTTTGCTAGATAATGGCTTCTTAGATTTTACTCCCAAAGCATGAGCAATGAAAGAAAAACTAGATAGATGGTACCTCCTCAAAATTAAAAACTTTTGTGCAGAGGACTTTTGTCACAAAAGTGAAAAGATGACCCACTGAAAGGGAGAACATATTTGGAAACCACATGTTCAAGAAAGATTTAATAGCTAGAAAATCTAAAGAGATCCTACAACACAACAATAAAAAGAAAAACAACCCAATTTGAAAAATAAGCAAAATCTCTCTTGGGCCAATGCAACTGGTGGGCTTGCTGCTCTTCTGACTGGCATGAGACATGACTCCAGGAGATGTGGCTCTCCCTAACAGCATAGAACAGGAATCCTGGGATGGGCCATGACTGGGCATCAAAGGATTGAGGGAGCCTTCTTGGCCAAAGAGGGGGAAGAGAGAAATGAGAAAAAGTAGAGCGTTGGTGGCTGGGAGATTTCAGGCAGAGCCAAGGGGTTATCCTGGAGGTTGTTCTTAAACGCATTGTGTGGTTGGGGAAATACACTTCACGTAAATATGGACAATAGATAGAACTATTTTTTTAACTGTTTTTTTTCACTATAAGATATAACATACATACAAAGCAAAGAAAGAAAAAGCAATAATTTTCAAACTACACTTCAACAAGTACTTACAGAAAAGATTCCAGAGTTTGTCATGTGCTACCATTCCACCATCTCAGTCTTTTCCTTCTAGCTGCTTCAGAACACCATTCTGACTTTTTTCATGTTAAGAAGGGGTGTCGACAGTAAAAGATAGGGGAATGTAATCAATAGATAATCTTGGAGAGCCTGGTCCCTTTGAGTTTCAGGATTTATCTGATCTAGGACCCCTCCAGGAATTATAGGTTCCAGGAAAGCAAACTTGGTGCATGAAACAACTCTGAAAGTGAAACCATTGCCCTCCCCCTATGTGGGACATGACATACAGGGGTGAAAGTCTCCCTGGCAACATGGGATATGACTCCCAGAGATGAGTCTGGTCCTGGCACTGTGAGATCAACAATTCCATCCTGACCAAAAGGGGGGAAAGTATAGCAAATAAAGTATCAGCGACAGAGAGAGAGTTCAGAAATAGAGTTGAGAGGCTACTTTGAAGGTGGCTTTTATGCAAGCAAGCTTCAGTTAGACAGTACTACCTATCATAACCCCCAAACCCCAGCCAGGACCATTCCAGCCAATCTTAAAGAATACCTAGGGCAATATATTAGATTCTACAAAGGTTCCATGCACTAGAGTAACTTTCCAGAAACCTACAATCTCCAGATGGTTCCCTGGACTAGATAAGTCCTGAAACCTAGAGGGCTCAGCCTCTCCAGAACATCAGATAGTTCTATCTCCCTACCCCATATTAGTAACAGACCCTTCCAACATGAAAAATTTAGAATTGCCATAGCCCAAACACCCCTAAGGAGAGGGATGGAAAGATCAAAGCTGATGGTGGAGTTATACAGAGAAGATAGGATTTAACAAATGAATATGATTGCTGAATCATTAAATTGATATCTCATTTAGTCTCCAGTATCTTAGAACAGCTAGAAATAAAAACCTAAAATCGTGGAATTGTAACCCATGCCAAACTCTGAAATATGTTCTACAAATAATTGTTGTGCCGTGCTTTGAAATTTATCGCTTTTTTGTATATATGTTATTTTTTACAAAAAGGGGAAAAAAGGCGATTGTGATGATAAAAAATATTTATGCCTTCTAGCCTCTTATATTCTGGAGCAATTAGAAGAAAAAAATCTGAAAGGATCATATGGTAGCCCATGACAAACTCTGGGATCTGTTCTGTACTTCTACTTGTTGAAGAATGCTTTGAAAACTATTGCTTTTTTCTTTCTTTGCTTTGTATATATGTTATATTATACAATAAAAAAGTAAAAAAAAACAAAAAACAAAAAAACCAGAGGCTAGAAGGAATATTAATATAGTGATTCAGCAGTCATACTTGTTTGTTAAATCCTACCTCTCTGTTATACCTCCTCTGTCTCCTCTGATCCCTCTCCCGATTTATAGGGATCTTTAGGCAATGTCCATTTTGACTTTTTTCATGTTGAGAAGGGATGTTGACACTAAAAGATAGGAGGATGTAATCAATAGATTATCTTGGAGAGGCTGATCCCTTTGAGTTTCAGGATTTATCTGACCTAGGAACCCTCCAGGAATTATAGGTTCCAGGAAAGCAAGCTTAGGGCATGAAACCTTTATGGAGTCTCAGTTTGCGTCCCAGGTGTTCTTAAGAGACCACAGGAATGATGTTGGTTGGGATTTAACAAACCATCGCCAATTAGCACTATCTAACTGAAACCTGCGTAAGAGTAGTCTCCAAAATAGTATCTTGACTCCATTTGATCTCTCTTGGCCACTGATGCCTTCTTTTATTACACCTCCTTCTCCCCTTTTGGTCTGGAAAACACTGTCAATCCCAAAGTGCCAGGTCCAGACTCATCCCCAGAAGTCATACCCCACGTTGTCAGGGAGATTTTCTCCCCTAGATGTCATGTCCACATGACATGAGGACAATGATTTTCCTTGCAGAGTTGGGCTTAGAAAGAGAGAGGCCACATCCAAGCAACAAAAGAGTTTTCCTGGAAGCAACTCTTAGGTCTTGTTTTGGGTACTCTTAGCTTCTCCCCTACAGGAATAAGTTCCATAAAGGCGAGCCTCAAAATCAAGGGCTTGGGGGGTGCAATGGTAGAATTCTCACCTGCCATGCAGGAGACCTAGGTCCAATTCCTGGCCCATGCACTTCCCCCGAAAAACAAGCAAACAAACAAAAATTCAACAAATAGTGCTGCAATAATGGGCACAATAGTGGGATGCTTACATGGAAAAAAGAATGAAATGTGACCCCTGCTGGTTTGAAAGGATGTATGTACCCTAGAAAAACCATGTTTAATCCTAATCCCATTTTGTAAAGGCAGTCATTTCTTCTAATCCCTATTCAGTACTGTATGTTTGAGACTATAATTAGATCATCCCCCTGGAGATGTGAGTCAATCAAGAGTAGTTGTTAAGCTGAATTAGGTGGAGATGTGTCTCCACCCAGTTGGGTGGGTCTTGATTAGTTTATGGGAATCCTATAAATGAGAAACATTTTGGAGGAAGCTGGAGATTTGGAGAGGGTTACAGCACCATGAAACGGAGAGTCCACAAGCTAGCGAGTTTTGGAGATGAAGAAGGAAAATGCCTCCCAGGGAGCTAGAGAGGAAGCTAGCAGATGATGCCATGTTCGCCATGTGCCCTTCCACTTGAGAAAGAAACCCTGACCTTCATTGGCCTTCTTGAACCAAGGTATCTTTCCCTGGATGCCTTTGATTGGACATTTCTATAGACTTGTTTTAATTGGGACATTTTCTCAGCCTTAGAATTGTAAACTAGCAATTTATTAAATTCCCCTTTTTAAAAGCCATTCCATTTCTGGTATATTGCATTCCAGCTGCTAGCAAACTAGAACACCTGCCATATAGCATACCAAACAAAAACAAAAACAAAAACAAAAAACAAGGGTTTGGCCTATTTTCTTTGGAGTCCCCAGTGGCTAAGAGGGTACCTGGGGGTTCCCAGATGGGAAAGTTTAATAGTTCCATCTATTTTTTTTTTCCAGTGGACTCTACCAATACTTTTTAATTATCAGCCCACTATAGTCAGAGATGTATCCTGATATTACATTAATCTATACAGAATTACAAGGCCTCATTCCTGTTCTGGATTCCAGGTGTTTGGGTTGTTTAAATGAACTATCCAGACAGGTTGATTTAGATTATGTGTTACCAAAAATTTAGGTTCTAGACATAATGAACCCCTCTGCCTTTGATCTCATATAGTAGGTGAGGGCCTAGAGTACATACACTATCATCTTTTACCCTGTATTCTGATTTATCTTAGACCCAGCCAGATTGGCTTCATTTTTAATTGAGGCCTGGTGTCTTTTTCAGTTACTTTAACTGTTACTATATATAGCTATGCTAACTTTCAGGGCTGTAGTACTCCATTTCTGGGTCTTAGGTGTCACAGAGTTATTCAAAGTTACAGAGAAATACCAACTGATACACATATAGCTTAGTGTCTCAGAATCTAAAAATACATTTACAACTTCAGACTAGGTGTGGTTGCTATATCTAAGCCTCCAATTTTCTTAAAAGTATTTTCTGAAAGAGACCTTAATATATCTGTTCTTTTGTTTCTGGCTTATTTGGCACAACACATTGTCCCCAAAGTTTATTCAATTTGTTGCATGCCTCTCGATGGCCTTCCTTTCTGTAGCCATACCACATTCCATCATATAAATCTATCACAGCTCACCATTCTGTTTCTCAGTCACTGTACCCTTCAGCTCCCTCAATCTATTGGACATAATAAATAATGTCCAAAATAAGCAAACTATGACTTATAATATCCTCACTTGGTTTTACAATCAGCAGCAGTCTCAATTTTAGACAATTTTCATTTGTCCTTAGTGACAAAGAATCAACAACACAGCATCACCAACTATCAATTCAAAACTACCCCTTATCACTTGTCCCTCCCTCTGCCCC
This sequence comes from Myrmecophaga tridactyla, assembly GCA_004026745.1. Taxonomy (NCBI): domain Eukaryota; kingdom Metazoa; phylum Chordata; class Mammalia; order Pilosa; family Myrmecophagidae; genus Myrmecophaga; species Myrmecophaga tridactyla. The sequence goes on from PVIY010002480.1 coordinate 28,364, forward strand.
AATTAATTGCCCCTGGTAGTGCTGTGGTACTGTTGATGTTTTCCTGTTAACTTGGCCATAGCACGCATTTCTAGTTTTCCCCCATACCCCCTACTATTGACTCTTTGTGCACTATCAAACTTTGAAATAGTTCATGTGAGAATTTAATTATAATTGTAGATTTAATCAGTGGAATAAATTACACTATACATCTCCTTTCAATCATATTCACCTTCAATATGGTAATGTTACTTATAACCCCACTAATTAGTTATCCAGTCCCTTGCATTTAGGTTCAACCTCATTGGGTAGCCTTTCCCCCATCTCTAGCTTTTGTGCACCTCCAGCTCTACTATGTTCTACAGTGTAACCTCTGAGATTACTTTTACTAGAGACATAATAGCAAAATCATACAGTATCTTTCCTTCTGTCTCTGACTTATTTTACTCAGCATTGTCATATGCTTTGGGACATCTTTTTGTCCATCATATACATATATGATGCACATATATTCCATCATATGTATATTATTCCATCTGCATAATATTCTATCATTTGTATATACCACATTTTGTTTATCTACTCATCTGTTGATGAGCACTGTTTTCCACGGTGGCTGCACCATTCATTCCCACCAACAGTGAATAAATGTTCTAATGTTCTAATTTCTCCACATCCTCTTCAACATTTGTAGGTTTCAATTTGTTAATAGATTATTTAGATACTATTAACATTCTTATAGACGTGAGATCATATCTCATTGTTGTCTTGATTTCCTTTTCCTTTATAGCTAATGAACATGAATATCTCTTGATGTATTTTTTAGCTATCTCTATTCACTCTTCAAAAAAGTGTCTATTTATATCCTCTGCCCATTTTATAATTGGGTTGTTTGTGATTTGTTGTTGAATTGTATAATTTTTTTTATACACACAGGATATCAAGTCTATCTGATATGTGGTTTCCAAATATTTTCTCACATTGAGTTGGCTGCCTCTTCACCTTTTTGACAAAGTCCTTTGAGGCACAGAAGCTCTTGAACTTAATGAGTTCCCATTTGCCTATTTTTTCTTTTACTGCTTGTGCTTAGGTGTAAAGTTCAAGAGACTACCTCATATTACTATATCTTGAAAATGTTTCCCTGCATTTTCTTCTAGAAGTTTTATGGTACTGGCTCTTACATTAAGATCTTTAATCCATTTTGAGTTAATTTTTATATAGGGTGTAAGGTAGGGGTCCTCTTTCATTCTTTTGGCTATTGATATCCAATTCTCCTATGCCCATTTATTGATAAGACTATTGTTTCCAAGTTCAGTTGATTTGGGGGCCTTAATCAAAGATCAGTTGTCCATAGATTTTGGTGATTTATTGCAACACTCTCAATTTTATTCTAGTGGTTGATACTTCTATCTTTGTACCAGTACCATGCTGTTTTGACCACTGTAACTTTATAGTAAGGTTTAAAGCCAGGAATTGATAGTCCTCCCACTCTCTTTAAAGATATCTTCAACTATGCAAGGTCACTTTTACTTCCAAATAAATTTCATAACTAGCTTTTCCAAGTTTTCAAAGTAGGTTGTTGGGATTTTGATTGGTATTATATTGTATCTGTAAGTCAGTTTGGGTAGAATTAACATCTTAATGACAGTCAACGTTCCTATCCATGAGCATGAAATGTCTTTCCATGAATTTAGGTCACTTTTTATCTCTTTTAGCAATGTTTTGTAGTTTTCTGTATACAAGCCCTTGACATCCCTGGTTAGGCTTCTTCCTAGACACATAATTCTTTTGGTAGCTATTTTGAATGGAATTTTTTTCCTTAATTGTCTCCTCAGATAGGTCATTGCCTGTGTATAGAAATAGTACTGATTTTTGTACATTAATCTTATATCCAGCCACTTTACTGAATTGGAATGCTTCCAGTCTCTCACCATTAAGTATGATTCTGGCTATGGGTTTTTCATATGTGTCTTTTATGATATTGAGGAAGTTCCTTTGATCTCTATATTTTAAAGTGTTTTTTATCAGGAAAAGATACTGAATTTTGTTGAATGCTTTTTTTAAGATCAGTTGATATGATCATGTGATTTTTCCCTCCTGATTTGTTAGTGTGCTGTATTACATTGATTGATTTTCTTGTGTTGAGCCACCCTTCTATTCCTGGTATAAACCCCACTTGGTAATGATGTATAATTCTTTTAATGTGTCATTGGTTTCAATTTGCTGGTATTTTGTTGAGAATTTTTGCATCTATGTTCATTAGGGAGGTTGGTCTTTAGTTTTGCTTTCTTGTAGCATCATTATCTGGTTTTGGTATTAGAGTGATGTCAGCTTCATTTATTAGAGTGATGTTAGCATCATTAGACAGAACAATTTTAATAATCTTTCATCAATTGTACCAAAGGAAACTACCATTAATCAAAGCTACAATTATTTACCAAGGGCTATCATCAATAGTTACAAATGTTCCACACCAACACAAGGGGTTAGTGGCAGCAATATCACATTTAACTTTGTCAAAATGTAGAGCTTTTGCTCAGGCAGAGAAACAAGAGTTTATCTCTCTCTTTGGGGTTGGAGGATCCCAATCCAGATTTCGAACAGGCTTCCACAACCACCATATCCTTCTCTGTCATGTTATTCACCACTTTCTCTGCCTTGAATCACAGGCATTTACTCAAACCTATGAAAAACATGATTTTATTCTCTATAACGCAGCTTGCTTTCCAACTGTGAGCCTTATTTCACCAAGCTGGAGGAAAAATTACCTCATTCTTTCCTGGGGTTTCAAGAGCCTTCCAAGTGCCAAGAAGTTGAGCTGTGGGTATGGATATGGGTGAGGAGGGGAGAGCCTCTGGGCTCCCACATGTTACTGCTGAGACAGCTCTTACCTCTGTCTGCATGCTCCCTTCAGATCCTCCAGTTTTCTGCTGCTCCTCTGCTGTGACTGGGAGGTGATCAAAACTCTCCTTCTCTTGACCAAGCTGCTGGCCTTATTTCTCATGCACCCTTACCTGCTCCATCCTCCATCCTGATTACCTTGAAATTGATCTTGCAGCTTGGGACTGCAGGGGGGTGGGGGAAGCCAACTTCAGACCCGAACTATTCTAAATATCAATCTTGCTCCTGACTTCCCAGTCTCCTCTCCCTCTCATCCTGGCTACCCAAGCACCTGAGAGCTTCCTAACTAGGCAGTTCCTTAACTCAGTCCTCCTTTCTCCCAGCCCTACAGGCTTGCAGGCTGGTTGATTACAGCAAAGGAAAACATCCCAAACTAGGTAGGTGGTCCTTAGCAAATAGCTCACCCATCTTGGCAGAATCAAATGGCCCTAATTGTAATCTCAGTAAATCAAGCCTGTATCATCCTCCAGTGCTTTCTCATTAACCCACTGGAGTCCTTGAAGAACACGTTGTCCTTTGTTTTAATGGAGTTGAGTTCTACTCTATTCCTCCTGCGAATGTAGCCAACCCCTGAATAAAGTCACCTTTGCCTGTTTAACATTGTCCGGTGCCATTTTTTTTCTTTGACAGAGGTCTCTGTGGTCTTCTTTCCTTGTAGTGACAGTGCTGTGGAGCTTCACACAGATCCTTCTGCTCCTAGAACCCACGACTTCTCATTTCTTTCTGTTTTACTTAAACCTACAGAAAACTCACTGTGAGTCCTTGGATAGGGGCCAGGAAGTTCAGCTCTCTCCATTGCATCTTCAAGACAGTTTGTAACACAAATTCTGCTTCTTTCATCTCTTCCACAATGCCCCACCCCTAGGATTCCCTAAGGGCTTAAACTTTTGGAACAAAGAGCAAAAAAACTTGTAAATTTTTTTCTCACTTGCTTCATTACTCTCCTGAGGCAATGAGCCCAAAGACTGCAGGGATGGAAGGAAGGGGGAGGAACCCTAGAAGGATAAAAAAGGAAGAAATACATATTTCAAAAATATTATTTGATCATATACTTTATTTGTATGGAAATCTTATCCCTCCTAACATATTTTAAGCTGCCAAATAGGAGAGGTTGTTTCTTGGTATCTGCCAAAGTACCTATAATGCGAGATGATATGTCTCCTGACGAACTCTGGTTGCTCTCCCTTAGTCTTGTCCAGTGTAGAGGAAAATTCTGGAGCTACCCTTGAGTCATAATGATCACATCTCTACTGCTAAATCATAGGACTTGTCTTCCCCGTCATTACTAACTAATGTATTTTTGGCCATCTCTAGGGACACTGGGTGCCTCTGAACATACTTCCTCAGAGTAAATAGAATTTTTATCAAATAGAAAAGTTTCAGTCCAAATAGTTAAAGAGAATGGTGAACATAAATAATCAGATGACTGTGTGGTGGGGGAAACCTTGGTACTTTGAGTCTCCAATCCAAAAATGCCAAAGTGCTTATCCAAAATTCGCACATCAGAACTCTTGGACTGAGGCACTGAAGATCTTAAAATGTAAATGTGCTATTTGATGATGCTCTAAGATGACCTTGATGGTTACACAGCAGAAGCAAACCCTAAAGAAATGATATATAGGACAGGTAAAGTTTTGATGGTGGGAATCGGGAAAGGGAAACACTATAGTCTGTCATGGGAGCTTGGGATGGGGAAGGGAATATGAAAGGAGCTGAGAAATCAGCCCCCCAATTTATGATTTCATCCAGAATGGGCCCTGCTTCTATGAAAAGAGAATGTATGAGTCTACCAACTTTCTTTTTTGTCGGTTGTTGAAGAGAGCTTTATTCATTCTCCACTCACTCAAGCAGGGAGCCCACAGCTGGTGGTAGTGAGCTCCCCAGGGGTGTTTCTGCATTAGCAGGAGTCCCAGAGCCCAGTCTGGGAGGTACCACAGTGATGGAGAAGGGAGAAGAATAAGTTCTCCTAGTTAACTCCACCTCTGCCTTGGCTCCACCCATCCAGCCTCCCCAGAACTCCTTTCCTTCTTGGACTGCCAGAGCTAAAGGTGAAGAGATATTCTCCACAAACACCCACAGTCCTAAACCTTGTAAAGGTTTGTTAACTCTTCCATTTTCAGTAGTCCCCCTAGCACTTTTTATCTGAAGAGAGGATGATTAAAAATGTTTTTGCATGAGGAAGAACAAAGGAATGTCATTACTGCAGGGTGCTGAAAATAGATGGTAATTAATATTTTAAAATTTCAACCTATGTGTAAGACTAAAGCAAAAAATGTTTATTTGGTACAAAATTTATATTTTGACTAGTGCATCTCCTAATATAACTTATATAGATAGTTGGTTGAACAACATAAGTACAGGAACCTTGGGTAGGACATGAGATTTTGTTGGTTTGTCCAGAGGGATGCCCCGATGAATCCCAGAGTAATTTGATCAGTGAGCGGAAAAGTATTTGCAAAGTCCCCTTCGGGAAATGATGAGAACGGGGGAAAATTCAACCTCCCCAAGTTGAATTCTTGATATTCTCACAAGCAGTGTGGACAACCAAAGCTATAGGCTGAGTCCCCAGTCTTGGGGTTTGTTCTTATGAAACTTAACCCCACAAAGGATAGGTCAAGCCTACTTAAAATTAGGCCTAAGAGTCACCCCCCAAGAGAACTTCTTTTGTTGTCCAGATGTGGCCTCTCTCTCCAGCCAATAGAACAAGCAAACTCACCACCCTCCACCTGTCTACTTTGGACATGAGTCTGAGGGATGTGGGCCTTCCTGGCAACATGGGACAGAAATCCTAGAATGAGCTGAGACTCAGCATCAAGGGATTGAGAAAAACTCTAGAATGAGCTGAGACCCAGCATCAAGGGATTGAGAAAAACTTCTCGACCAAAAGGGGGAGGAGGGAAATGAGGCAAAGAGCAATTCCAAACAGAGTCAAGAGGTTATCCTGGAGGTTATTCTTATGATTAAGTAGATATCACCTTGTTATCCAAGATGTAATGGAGAGGCTGGAGGGAACTATCTGAAAATGTAGAGCTGTGTTCCAGTAGTCATGTTTCTTGAGGATGATTGAATAATGATATAGCTTTCACAATGTGACTGTGTGATTGTGAAAACCTTGTGTCTGATGCTCCTTTTATCTACCTTGTCAACAGACAAGTAGAACATATGGAATAAAAAGAAATAATAAGGGGAACAAATGTTAAAATAAATTTAGTTTGAAATGCTAGTGATCAATGAAAGGGAGGAGTAAGGGATATGGTATGTAAAATTTTTTTTTCTGTTTTCGTTTTATTTTTCTGTTGTCTTTTTATTTCTTTTTCTGAATTGATGCAAATGTTCTAAGAAATGATAAATGTGCAACTAAGTGATGATATTGTGAATTACTGATTATATATGTAGAACAGAATGAGCATATACTAAGAATGTTTGTGTTTCTTTCCTGTAATTGTTTTTTTAATTAATAAAAAATTTAAAAAAGAAAAAAGAGGAAGCCAGAGTTTGAAAACAGCCAAGAGGAAGAAGCTGAAACATTAAGAGCAGACTTAAGGAGAAAGAGATCTCCCCGTGATAGGAAGGAGAGACACAATTGTAGGAACCACAGCAAGAGAGCACATGAAAAGTACAGACTTTTAGAGAAACAAGCCTTACTGATATCTTCAATTTGGATCTTTAGCCTTGAAAACCTGATCCAATAAATTTCTTTTGTTTTAGCCAAAAAAAAAAAAAAAAAGAGAGAGAGAGGATATATGTCATGTTAATGTCACTGCTGGGCCAAGACAAGCTATTTGGGTGCCCAGCCTTCTGTCATCCACTGGGAATGGAAGACACAGCTCATGAAATGATCGCCTCACCCTCTCCACCTCCTGTTTAAGTGGCACTGGGATATGCCCGGATCTCAGAAATATGGTGAACACCAGCTAATGAGATACTGCTGGGAGGTCTCACCACAGGGTGAGTTCATAGTGTTCTGGCTTTGCACCTTTTAGCAAGGAAGTCAAAGACCCTTATTCGAAGCCCCACCAGATCTCTGCTTGATACTTAACCTGGGTGCAATTCTGAGGGTGAATGTAAACACTATAGAGACTTGGAGAATAATTGTACTGTCTGAGGCAGCAGTGCATGGCCCTGGGATGCTCAGCTGAGGGCCAGGCCCAAAGCCAGGGCCAAGGCTGGGGCCTCATTCAACACTGCATGCCAGCACCCAGCCCTTCATCTGCAACCTCATAGACATTCACCAATGTTTACTGTACTGAAGTGAAACTGCACTTAGTCCACATTCGTGGAATTTGGGTCCACCTTACCAAAATCTTTAATAACTCTAAACAAAGCCTCAGGCTCTAAAAACAGATAAACTAGTTTTATTACTCAAGTCAGAAAATTCCAATTCATTGTCTTTTGCTTTTCTTACTTCTTTGCAGAGACTAAAGGAAAGCAAAATGAAGAGAAAAGTCCCTTCATCTTGCCAGACCAGACACTCATGTGCTTTTATGGAATAAGCATTTTATATCAGTACTAGACAAAATAGTAGATTCCTTCTGAGAAAAGATGAAAGGAATGACAGATTTGGCCAGAGTGGGATTACCAAAGGGTTTTTTCTTCTCTCTGGCCAGCTGCTAAGATCCTTGGAACAAAATAACCCTTCTGTCTGGGATATGTGTTAGACCTGACCTGGCTGTGGCTTTTCCCCCAGACATTGTAAGGCAAGTTCTTTGATTATTATCCTTGTTTAGACTCAGCTAAACCCATTAAAAAGGACTTCTCAAGTTGCTACTGTTATTTTGGAAATTTCTTGGCTTTAGAGATGGTGGTCTATGACTTATTTACAATAAGACTTATTGCAGAGCCTCAAACTCTTGGCTAGGTTTTTACTCAACTCATAGAATTCCCAATAGTTGATGCAAGTGGAATAAACTAATTGAAATGGAATAGAATGATCTAAACTTGCAAAAGATTCTAAACAGTTGCTCTTTGACCTTTTGATATATTTGTGGCAACCTATATTCTGAATGCCCAACAGGCTGCTTTCCTTCCATGAGAAAGAAGATTTGAAATTAAGGCTATCCTGGGAGTACATCATATGGTCACTTTATGTGTATTGCATACTATGTGGCTCTCTAAGTCATTTTCTAACTTTGTTTTGTTTAGATTGATATTCTAGTTACTTCTTTTCCATAACCTCACATAAGTTTGAAGGTAGCCCAAATAGCAATGGCTAAGGAAGGTAGGGAAGAGAAACTGATTCAGATTTTCTGAATGGATGACTCAGAGATACAGATGCTGCAGATCCAAAATAAGTTACGTTTTATTTTTTTTTGTTGGAAATCTCTTTAGTAAATAAAACAACTTGTTGATTATGATGACTCCATAGACACCATTTGATAAGCTGAATTCCAATTGCTTTACCTTTAGATTTATGAGTGTTTTGTTGTTAAGGATTTAATTTAGCTTATTCTTGTCTCTTATTTTGCCTTTGTGTGAATTGTCTATTGTATCATAACAAACTAACTCAAAACTTAGTGGCTTAAAACAGTAAACATTTTTTATCTCAGTTTTGTGGGTCAGGAATCTGGGAGCAGCTTAGGTGGGTGTTTCAGTTCCCCCTTGGCTGTTGGTCAGCGGCTTTTCTCAGTTCCTTCCATAGGGGACTTTCCAGAGGGAAGCTCACAAACAGCACCTGGCTCCTTCAGCATGAGTAAGAGAGAGAGAGAAAGAGAGAGTAAGATAGATGTCATAGTCTTTTGGTAACCAATTCTTGGTAACCAACCATCACTTTTGTCATGGTCTATTAGCAGCAAGTCACTAGATTCAAATCACATTCAAAGGGAGAGGGATTACACAAGCACATCAATACCAGAAGGGGGGATCACTGGAGACATTGTAGATGCTTCTTCCTGCAGTCATCAGAAAGAGAAAAAATTGAGAATTTTATTTGTAATCAAACATACTATGACCTAGATATGACAGAAAATGCAGAAGCAATCAAAGAAAAAAATAAATTGGACTTGATCAAAATGTTAAAACTTTTGACTATCAAAGTGCACATTGAAGAAAGTGAAAAATCCCACAGAATTAGAGAAAATATTTGCAAATCTGATGAGAGTCTAGTCAGTATCCAGAATATATAAAGAACTCTTAGAACTCAATAATAAAATGAAAAATAACCCAATTAAAATATGGGCAAAGGATTTGAATAGACATTTCTCTCCCCAAAAAGTATACAAATGACCATTGCACATGAAAGATGCTCAACATTATCAGTCATTAGGGAAATGAAAATCAAAGCCACAGTGAGATACCACTTCACATCCACTAGAAAGGCTATCGTGAAAAAAGTAAAAAATAACAAAGTGTGGCAAGAATGTGAAGAAACTGGACCCCTTATACATTGCTTGTAGGAATGTAAATGGAGCTGCCACTATAAGTTTGGCAGTTCCTAAGAAAATTAAACATGTAACTAAAGAGACTGACAAACACAATACACGATCCTGGATGAGATCTAGCCAGGAAGGAGAAAAGGCTCAAAGGGACATTATTGGGACATATGAAAAAATGAATATAGACTGTAAGTTTTATATTAATATTAAATTGCTTGAATCTGGTAACTGCATTTAAGGAGCATGATGTACACAATCTATACTCAAGTGTTCATAAAAAAAGATATATAGATACAATATTTGTCAAATGTAGCAGAAGTCAAAATTGGTTGTCTGGGAATCAAGGGGTGTAAGAGTATATTGGATTTCTCTGTATGGAGCTTGTATTATTTTTGTTACAGTCTTATAAGCTTGAACATATTTCAAAATAAAAACTGAAAACAAAAAGTTAAACATAGAATTACCACATGACCCAACAATTCCACTCTTAGGAATATACCTAAGAGCATTGAAATATATATTCACACAAAAACTTGTGCATGCATGTTCATAGCAGCATTATTCATAATAGCCCAAAACTAAAACAGCTCAAATGTTCATCACCTGATGAATGGATAAGCAAAATGTGGTACACCATACAATGGACCATTATTTAGCCATAAAAGGTAACAAAGTATGATGCATGCTACAACATGGATGAACCATGAAAACATTAAGTGAAATAAGCCAGACACAAAAGGCCACATATTGTATGATTCCATTTATATGAATAAATAAATAAATTTGGGAATGGGGACTAATAGGGATGAGGTTTCTTCTTGGGGTGATGGAAATGTTCTGGTATTATATAGTGGTGATAGTTGCATAACATAGTGAACATACTATAAGCCACTGAATTGTACCTTGTAAAATGGCGAATTTTATGAGATGTTATGTGGATTCTATCTCAATTAAAAAATTTTTTAAATTACTATTAGAAGCAGCAGAAATATTAGCTGCGTGCTAGGTATCTTTCAGGGTGTAGGTTCTAGACAGAAAACAGTGGCTCTCCACTTTGGCAAAAAGAATTGCATAAGAGCTTTTAAAAGCCCTGATGGAGAGAAGAGCCAAGATGGCTGCTCAGTAAGGTGTGGGATTTAGTTCGTCCTCCAGAGCAGCTAGTAAATAGCCAGAAATAGTATAGAACAACTGCTGGGGTCACATCAGTGACTGGACACACAGCATACACCAGTCTGGACAAGTTGGACCAGCTGTGATCCCACCCAGAACAGCTTCTCAGGATCCAACTGCCCCAGGCAAGGGTGGAATTAAGCTTGTCTGACAGCTTGTCTGGAGGCTGTGCTTTCCCCAGGAGAGGGGTGGGGTCCAGCTCAGGTGGAATCCCTCCCTCAAGGAATTGAGACCCCAAGGTCTGGAAAACTGAAGCAATTAAAGCCAGCCTACAACCTCTCATCTGTCTCAACCATGCCCCCAGTAGGGACAGTCTGCTGAAGTTAAAGGTACCACATCACTTTATGCTGGCAGGACCCACAGGCAGACAGGTGCCACATACTGGGCAGGATAGGAAAAGCACAGAGTTTAGAGGCTTCATAGGAAAGTCTTTCAACCAGCTGGGTCTCAAGGTACCATACAGGCAGGGGAAGAAACAAGAAAACAAGAACTGAAAAATTCTGATCTGTTAAATGAAACCTAAGATAGAGGTCTACAATAAGCTGAACTGAATGTCAAATAATAGATAGAGAACAAAGACATCCAGCAAGAACATCCTAGGTAAAAGAGTGGAAACAATCTCCAGAATAAACTAATTAAAGAAATTAAATTCCTAGATGCCAACAAAAAATTTAAAAATCAAACTAGGAAAATTGAAGATATGGCCCAGTCAAAGGAACAAACCAACAATTCAAATGAGATACAGGAGTTAAAACAATTAACTCAGAATGTTCAAAGAGGCATGGGAAACCTCATCAAAATCAAATGAATTGAATTGAGGGAGGATATAAAGAAGGCAAGGAATGAACAAAAGGAATAAATTGAAAGTCTGAAAAAAAAATTACAGGACTTATGGGAATGAAAGTCACAGTAGAAGAGATGAAAAAAAACAATGGAAATCTACAATGTTAGATTTCAAGAGACAGAAGATAGGATTAGTGAACTGGAGGATGCAACATCTGAAATCCAACAAGCAAAAGAAAATATAGGGAAAAGAATGCAAAATATGAGCAGGGACTCAGGGAATTGAATGACAACATGAAGCACATGAATATACATGTTGTGGGTGTCCCAGAAGGAGATGAGAAGGGAAAAGGAGGAGAAAAACTAATGGAGGAAATTATCCATGAGTATTCCCCAACTCTTATGAAAGACTTCAAATTACAGATCCAAGAAGTGCAGCATACCTCAAACAGAATAGATCCAAATAGATGACTCCAAGACACTTACTAATCACAATGTCAGACATCAAAGAGAAAGAGAGAATCTTGAAAGCAGCAAGAGAAGAGCAAATCCATCACATACCAGGAAAGCCCATTAAGACTATGCGTAGATTTCTCAGCAGAAACTATGGAGGTGAGAAGACAATGGGATGATATATTTAAGATACTAAAAGAGAGAAACTGCCAACCAAGAATTATATATCCAAAAAAAATTGTCCTTCAAAAATGAGGGGGAAATCAAAATATTTTCAGACAAAAAAATCACTGAATTTGTGACTAAGAGACTGGCACAGCAAAAAATACTAAAGGGAGTGCTAGAGGCAGATAGAAAAAGACAGCAGAGAGAGGTGTGGAGAAGAGTGTAGAAATGAAGACTATCAGTAAATGTGAAAAGAAGAAAAATTAGATATGACATATAAAACCCAAAAGCAAAATCTACCATAATAGTTGGAGACTTCAGTTCCCCCCTCTCATCAAGGGACAGAACATCTAGACAGAGGATCAATAAAGAAACAAAGAATTTGAATAATCCAATCAACGAACTAGATTTAACAGACATTTATAGAATACTATACCCCCAAACAGCAGGATACACCTTTTTCTCAGGTACTCATGGATCATTCTCAAAGATAGACCATATGCTGCATCACAAAGAAAGTCTCAATAAATTTAAAAGGATGGAAATCATACAAAACACTTTGTCTGATCATAAAGGAATGAAGGTAAGCCTCAGGAAATCAAAAACAGGCAGAGGGCCAGAAAATTCACAAATATATGGAAGCTCAAAACACATTCTTAAACAACCAGTGGGTTAAGGAAGAAATTACAAGAGATATCAGTAAATATCTTGAGGCAAATAAAAAGGAAAACACAACATATCAAAATTTATGGGAGGCAGCAAAGCAAGTCTAAGAGGGAAATTTATTGCCCTAAATACATATATCAAAAAAGAAGAAAGAGCAAAAATCGAGGAATTAACTGTCTACTTGGAAGAACTAGAAAAAGAACAGCAAACTAACCCCCAAAGCAAGCAAAAAGAAAGAAATGATGAAGATTAGAGAAGAAATAAATGAAATTGAGAATATGAAAACAATCAAGAAAATCAACAAACCAGAAGTTGGTTCTATGAGAAAATCAATAAAATTGATGGACCCTTACCAAGGTTGACAAAAACAAGAAGAGAGAGGATGCAAATAAATAAAATCAGAAATGGAAGAGGAGATGTTCTAGTTTGCTAGCTGCTGGAATGCAATATACCAGAAACGGAATGGCTTTTAAAAGGGGGGATTCAATAAGTTGCTAGTTTACCATTCTAAGGCTGAGAAAATGTCCCAATTAAAACAAGTCTATAGAAATGTCCAATCAAAGGCATTCATCCAGGGAAAGATACCTTGGTTCAAGAAGGCAGATGAAGTTCAGAGTTTCTCTCTCAAGTGGAAGGGTACATGGTGAACACAGTCAGGGTTCATCTGCTAGCTTCTTCTCCTGGCTTCCTGTTTCATGAAGCTCCCCGGGAGGCATTTTTCTTCTTCATCTCCAAAGGTCGCTGGCTGGTGGACTCTGCTTTGTGGTGCTGCAGCATTCTCTGCTCTCTCCAAATCTCCCATTCTCCAAAATGTTTCCTCTTTTATAGGACTCCAATAAACCAATCAAGACCCACCCAAATGGGTAGAGACATGTTGTCACCTAATCCAGTTTAACAACCACTCTTGACTAAATAACATCATCCAGGGAGATAATCTGATTACTGTTTCAAACATACAGTATTGAATAGGGATTATTCTACCTTTATGAAATGGGATTTTGATTAAAACATGGCTTTTCTAGGGGGCATATGTCTTTCAAAGAGCACAGGAGACATAACCACTGACCCCACAGAGATAAAGGAGGTAATGAGAGGATACAATGAACAACTTCATGCTAGTAAACTAGACAACATAGATAAAATGGACAATTTCCTAGAAAGGCATGAACAACCAACACTGACTTGAGAAGAAATAGACGACCTCAACAAACCAATCACAAGTAAAGAATTGAATCAGTCATTAAGAAGCTCCCAAAAAAGAAAAGTCCAGGACCAGATGGCTTCACATGTGAATTCTACCAAACATTTAAGACAGAATTAGTACCAATCCTGCTTAAACTCCTCCAAAAAATTGAAGAGGAGGAAAGTCTACCTAACTCATTCTATGAAGCCAACATTACCCTCATACCAAAGCCAGTCAAAGAAGAGAAAATTACAGACCAATCTCTCTAATGAATATAGATACAAAAATTCTCAACAAAATTCTTGCAAATCAAATCCAGCAGCACATTCAAAGAGTTATACACCATGACCAAGTTAGGATTCATCCCAGATATGCAAGGATAGTTCAACATGAGAAAATAAATAATGTAATACACCATTATCAACAAATCAAAGCAGAAAAACCACATGATCATCTCAATTGATGCAGAAAATACATTTGACAAAATTCAACATCTTCTCTTATTGAAAACACTTCAAAGGATAGAAATAGAAGGGAATTTCCTCAACATGATAAAGGGAATATATGAAAACCCACAGCTAACATCATCCTCAAAGGGGAAAAACTGAAAACTTTCCCCCTAAGATCAGGAACAAGACAAGGATATCCAGTATCCTTTTATTCAACATTGTGTTGGAAGTTCTAGGAGAGCAATTTGACAAGAAAAAGAAATACAAGGCATCAAAATTGGAAAGGAAGAAGTAAAACTCTCACTGTTTGCAGATGATATATACTATATCTCAAAAACCTGGAAAAATCCACAGCAAAACTACTAGAGCTAATAAATGAGTACAGCAAAGTGGCAGGTTACAAGAGCTACACTCAAAAATCTGTAGTGTTTCTATACACTAGTAATGAACAATCTAAGGGGGAAAACAAGAAAAAATTCCATTTACAATTGCAACCAAAGTAATAAAACATTTAGAAATGAACTTAACTAAGGATACAAAAGACTTATACAAAGAAAACTAGAAGAAATTGCTAAAAAAAAAAAAAAAAAAAAAAAAAAAAAAAAAAAAAAAAAAAAAAAAAAAAAAAAAAAAAAAAAAAAAAAAAAAAAAAAAAAAAAAAAAAAAAAAAAAAAAAAAAAAAAAAAAAAAAAAAAAAATGAAAAAAAAAAAAAAAAAAAAAAACACAAAAGACCCAAAGAAATGGAAGGCCATACTGTGTTCATGGATTGGAAGGCTAAATATAGTTAAGATGTCAATTCCACTTCAACTGATTTATAGATTCAATGCAATACCAATTAAAATCCAAAAAACGTACTTTTCAGAAATAGAAAAACCAATAACCAAGTTTATATAGAAAGGCAGTGTGCCCCAAATAACTAAAAATATCCTGAGAAAGAAAAATGAAGTCGAAGGTCTCATACTACCTGACTTTAAGGTGTATTATGAAGCTACAGTGTTCAAAACCACATGGTACTGGTATAAGGATAGATATACTGACCAATGGAATAGAATAGAGTGTTCAAATATAACCTTCTCATCTATGGACAATTGATCTTTGATAAGGCAGTCAAGCCAACTTACCTGGGATGGAACAGTCTCTTCAATAAATGGTGCCTAGAGAACTGCATATCCACATGCAAAAGAATGAAAGAGGATCCATATCTCACACCCTATACAAAAATTAACTCAAAATGGATCAAAGACCTAAACATCATATCTAAGACCATAAAACTTTTAGAAGAAAATGTAGGAAAATATCTTATAAATCTTATAATAGAAGGTAGTTTCCTAGATCTTATACCCAAAGCATGAGCATTGAAGAAAGAAATAGATAATGGTAACTCCTCAAAATTAAACACTTTCATGTATCAAAGAACTTTGTCCAGAGAGGAAAAAGGCAGCCTACACAATAGGAGACAAAACTTGGAAATGATAACAGATAAAGGTCTAGTATCCAGAATATATAAAGAGATGGTTCAACTCAACAACAAAAAGACAGACAACCCAATTACAAAATGGGCAAAAGCCATAAACAGGCACTTCTCGGAAGAGGAAATACAAATGGCCAAAAGGCACATGAAAAGATGCTCAACTTCCCTGGCTATTAGGAAATGCAAATCAAAACCACAATGAGATATCTCATACCCACCAGAAAGGCCATCATCAATAAAACAGAAAACGACAAGTGCTGGAAAGGATGTGGAGAAAGAGGCACACTTATCCACCATTGGTGGCAATGTAAAATGGTACAACCACTATGGAAGGCAGTTTGGTGGTTCCTCAGGAAGCTAAGTATAGAATTGCCATATGATCTGGCAATACCATTGATAGGTATCTATTCAGAGGACGTGAGGGCATGGACACAAACAGACATTGGCACATCAGTGTTTATAGCAGTATTATTTACAATTGCCAAGAGATGGAAACAGCCCAAATGTCCTTCAACAGACGAGTGGCTAAACAAGCTGTGGTATATACATATGATGTAATATTATGCAGCTATAAGATAGTATAAAGTTATGAAGTATGTAACAACATGAATGGTCCTTGAGGACATTATGTTGAATGAGATTAGCCAGAAACAAAAGGACAAATACTGTATGGTCTCATGGGTATGAACCAACATTAATGAATGAACTTAGAGAATTTCAGTTGGTAACACAGATCATCAGGAGATAGAAATAGGGTAGATATTGGGTAACTGGAGCAGAAGGAATACAGATTGTGCAACAGGACTATTAGTAAAAATTCAGAAATGGACAGCACAATACTACCTAACTGTAATATTTTGTAGGTTTGTCCAGAGTGATCCCCTGATAAATCCCAGAGTGGTTTGAATAGTGAATAAAAAAGTATTTGCAAAGCCCTCTTGGGGGAATGGTGAGAAAGAGGGAAAGTTCAACTTCCCCATTTGAAGAAAGCCTGATATTCTCACAAGCAGTGAGGACTACAAAATCAATAGGCCGAACCCTCAATCTCGTTTGTAGGGTTTGTTCATATGAAACATATCCCCGCAAAGAATAGGCTATGCTTATCCCTAATTTATCCTATAAATCCGACTTAAAATTAGACCTGAGGACTTCCAGGAAGATGGCCAACTAGGGAAGCTCGAGATTAGCCCTGCTCCACGGAAAAGTTAGAGAAGGGACAGGAGGGTGACTGAGGCTGAAATTCCAGAGCGCAGCTGACCTGGGAGAGCCTCTGCACCACATGTGGCAGCCCTGGTTGCAGAGGCCAAGGAACTGAGAGGCAGAAGGCTGGAGCCTAGCATGGAGGTGCGCAGCCACAGAGCCCAGGAGAATGCATGGACAGGAACACTGAACTAGAAAGAGTCCTAGAACTGCGCATGCGCACAGCCCTCAGCCTCACTTCCCAGCTCTGAGAAAGTGCCGACCTGCAAAGCCGGGTCACTTCTGACCCTCAGTCCATGAAGGCATAATGCTGACCTGCTGCCACAACTATACGTATGCACACAAAGGGCCCCATGCCTTAGACCAGCACACACCAGGTTTATGGCCACCAGACCAGTGCACCCGAACAGCTACATCCTCCCTGGCCGCTGGGCAGCCACGTTCACAAGCATTAGCATCACATCCCCAACCTGCACCCATACCTGCCCTGAAACAAATCACTGTACTGAGTGCTCCACTCCGTACCCTGTTCCCTGCTGTATAACCATCCTGAGACTTGTGTATAACACAAGGCCTGAGACTACTGAAAGAAATCAATTCCCAAAGTAAATCAATCAAGATATTTACATGCGATGAAGACAGCAGAAGATCATTACACATATCACAATGCAGACAGATATAGCCCTGCCTAATGACCAAATTAGAACACCAGA
>PVIY010002480.1:45968-72423 GCA_004026745.1 Myrmecophaga tridactyla
AGAAGAGCACGAAGAGGAATTTGAAAGAATAAATAGAAAAATAGCAGAAATAACAGAGATTAAAGATTATGTTGGCCAAATAAAAAAACATACTAAGAGGCACACAGCACCAGATTTGAAGAGACAGAAGAAAGAATAAGTGATATAGAGGACAGGATAATTGACTTCGAAGACTCAAAACAGCAAATGGCAAAAAAGATGGAAAAAATTGAATGGAAACCCAGGGAAATGATAGACAAAACAAAGTGCACAAATATAAGAATCATTGGTTGTCCCACAAGGAGAAGAGAGGAGTAAAGGGCTAGGAAGAATAGTTGAGGATGTAATGGGGGAAAACTTCACAACCCTCATAAAGGACATGAATATACAAGTCAAAGAAGCCCAAAGAACTCCAAACAGAAAAAATCCAAATAGGCCTTCCCCAAAGCATATACTAGTCCGTCTGTCAAATGTTGAAGAGAAACAGAAAATCCTGAAAGTGGCAAGAGAAAAACAATCTACTACATACAAGGGAAATCAAATAAGACTGAGTTCAGGCTACTCAACTAGCACCCTAGAGGCGAGAAGGCAGTGGTATGATATAGTCAAGACCCTAAAAGAGAAAAACTTCCAGCCAAGGATTCTTTACTCAACCGAATTGTCCTTCAAAATTGAGGGAGAGATTAAAGTTTTCACAGACAAAGAAGTCCTGAAAGAATTTGTCAACAAGAGACCGGCCCTGCAAAAAATACTAAAAGGGGTGCACAGGTAGCTCAGTGGTTAGATTGCCCGCCTTTCATGTGGGAGAACCAGGTTTGATTCCTGGACCATGAACCGCCCCACCCCACCCCCCAAAAAAGAAATACTAAAAGGAGTTCTGCGGGCCGAAAAAAAAAAGGAGAGGGAGGTCTGGAGGACCTATATAGATCTGGCAAATAAAATTAAAAAGATAAGATGGTGGAATCAAGAAATGCCTTTTCAGTAGTAACTTTGAATGTTAACAGACTGAACTTGCCAATTAAAAGATACAGATTGGCAGAATGGATTAAGAAACATAATTCAGTTATATGCTGCTTAAAAGAGACTCATCTTAGACACAAGGATATAAATAGATTGAAAGTGAAAGGAGGAGAAAAAATTTTCCATGCAAGTTGTAAGCAGGAGTAGCTATACTAATATCGGACAAAATACACTTTAAATGTAAAGACATCATAAGAGACAAAGAAAGCTGCTACAAAAGGAACAATGTTGTGAGGCATGCAACAATGTGAATGAACATGTGGGACATTTGGTGAGACAAAATAAGCCAGAAATAAAAAAAAAAAAACGATGGTATGGTCACCTTTAGAAAATACTTACAAGAAAACAGAGGCCTAGATTATAAGCTTTTAGAGCAGATACATTAAGTCTGGAGTGGTGATTATTACTTCCAGATTTTGAGAGGCTGTTTTGTATATATAACTTGATATTTAGAGACAAGAATGAAGCCGAACAGGCTGGGGTTAAAGTAATTCAGACATAGGGGTAAGGAAGACAGTGTCTTTATTTTAGAACCGCACATTCTCTTTGAGACCAATGGAAGAAAGGTTTATTTGATCTCGAACTGAAATTTTTCTGTAGTGCATAATCTAATTCAACCTATCTGTATAGCTCATTTGAACAACTGAAACACAGTAAGCACAGAATAACAAAGAGGTCCTTTAATCTGTATAGATTATTGTAATGCCTGGAAACATCCTAGAGTATATTAAGCAGATAATCAAAAAGCATGGGCAATGTCCCCTAAGGTAGGGAGAAAAGACTATGGAACTATTAAACCTTACCATCAGGGAATACACTAATACTGTGTCAAACTTTAGGGATATCCAAATCAATAGGCCATACTCTTGATCATGAGGCTTACTCTTGTGAAGCTTATGTAGGTAGCGGAGAAGCTTAGACTACCTATAGGCATGTCTAAACATTACTTCTGGAGGACCTCTATTGTTGCTCAGATGTGGCCTCAGTCTCCCTAAGCCCAACTCTACAAGTGAAACCATTGCCCTCCCTCCTACATGGGACATGACATCCAGCAGTGAAATTCTCCCTGGCAATATAGGAGAGGACTCCCAGGGATGAATCCTGGCACCATGGGATCAACAATTACGTCCTGATCAAAGGGAGAAAAGAAGTGTAACTAATAAAGTATCAGTGGCAGAGAGAGTTCAAATAGAGTGGAGAGGCTACTCTGGAAGTTACTCTTATGCAAGCTTCAGGTAGACCTTGCTACTATAATAATCTATCAACCCCAACCAGGACCATTCCAGACAATCCTAAAGAACACCCAGGGCAATATATAAGGTTCCACAAGGGTTCCAGGCACTAGAGTAACTTTCCAGAAATCTACAACCTCAAATGGGTCGCTGGCTTAGATAAGTCCTGAAACCTAGCCCAGCATCTCCAGAACATCAAATAGTTCCTTCTCCCTACCCCACATTAGTGACAGAACCTTCCAATATCAAAAATTTAGAATTGCCATAGCTCAAACAAGCCCAAAGAGAGGTATGGAAAGATCAAAGGTGATGGTGGAATTATAAAAAGAAGATAGGACTTAACAAATGAATATGAATGCTGAATCATTAAATTTATATCTCTTTTAGTCTCCAGTATTTTTAGAGCAGCTAAAAGTAAAAACCTAAAATTGTGAAATTGTAACCCATGTAGAAGTCTGAAATATGTTCTACAATTAATTTGTGGTGCTGTGCTTTGAAATTTATAGCTTTTTTGTATACATGTTACTGTTCACAAAAACAGAAGGAAAAAAGTTGATTGTGATGATAAAAAAAAAGTATTTAAGTCCTCTAGCCTCCTATATTCTGGAGCAGCTACAAGGAAAAATATGAGAGGATCATATGGTAGCCCATGACAAACTCTGGGAAGTGTCCTGCAACCACTTTTTGAAGAGTGCTTTGAAAACTATTGTTTTTATATTTCTTTGCTTTGTATATATGTTATACTATACAATAAAAAAAGTTAAAAAAAAAAAAAGAAAGAAAGTTAGAAAGGGCATAGCCCAAATACCCCTAGAGTGTGAGAAAGATCAGAGGTGATGGTGGATTTATACCAAATCCAACCAGAAAGTTGGGTTTAACAAATGAGTGCTGAATCATTTTATTGATATTTCTTTTAGCCTCCAGTACCTTTGAGCAGTTAGAAATAAAAACCTAATATTGTGGAATTGTGACTCATACCAAACTGCGAGATCTGTTCTACAACTATTTGTTGAAATGTATTGCTTTTAGGTATATATGTTATTTAATGAGAAGGAGTATGACAAAGAAGATGGAATTTAACAAATGAATATGACTGCTGAATCAATATATTGACATTTCTGTCAGTCTCCAACAATTAGAGGTGCTAGAAAGAAAAACCTGAAATTGTGGAACTGTAACCCATACCAAACTGTGACTCTGTTCCGTAACTACTTGTTAAAATGTATGTGGAAATTCGTTGGTTTTTCCTGTATGTATTTCACAATAAAAAAACATTAAAAAATAATTAGTCCTAAGAGTCATACCCCAGAACTTCTTTTGTTGTTCAGATGTGCCCTATCTCTCAGTCAACACAGCAAGCAAACTAACTTTCCTCCCACTCTGTATGTGGGATTTGACTCCCAGGGATGTAAACCTCCCTGGCAATGTGGGACAGAAATCCTAGAAAGAGATGGGACTCAGCATCAAGGGATTGAAAAAACCTTCTCAACTGAAAGGGAAGAGAGAAATGAGACAAAATAAAGTGTCAGTGGCTGAGAGTTTCAAATAGAGTCGAAAGGTTATCCTGGAGGTTATGCTTACACATTATATCAATAACACCTTTTTAGCTTAAGGTGTATTAGAGTGGCTCGAGGGAAGTGCCTGAAACTATAGAGCTGTGTTCCAGAACCATGTTTCTTTAAGATGATTATATAATGATATAGTTTTTGCAAGTGACTGTTTGATTGTGAAAACCTTGTTCTAATGCTCCTTTTATCTACGGTATGGACAGATGAGTTAAAAATATGGATTAAAGATAAATAAATAATAGGGGGAACAAATGTTGAAATAAATCGGGTAGAGGGGAATACTAGTGGTGAATGAGAGAGAGGGGTAAGGGCTATGGTATGTGTGAGTTTTTTCTTTTTATTTCTTTTTCTGGAGTGATGTAAATGTTCTGAGAAATGATTGTGGTGATGAATATACAACTATGGGATGATATTGTGAGCCATTGACTGCACAACAAGTAATGGATGTTCATACGTTAAGAATGTTCATGGTGTGGGACCTAGAGCAGAGCGTTTTTTAAAGTGCCCCACGTAATACCAATGTGCAGCCAAGGGTGGGAACCAGTGGCCTAGATCATGATTCCTTAGGGGGCTGGGGTCCTCAAGAAGTGACTGCTCTTCTCACCATTTTTTCTATTAATGGTAATCAGCAAAGAAAGCAGCTGTTTCTCAACAACTGACTTCTCTTCCAAGTTGAGATGGCTCCTTGATTTCCCTAATTCATGAGTATTTTCATTTTTGTGGGCCGCTCAGAGTGTTCAGTGGTTTGAAAGGGGTAATTTTATTCTTTACAGTTTATTATCCTGTTAGATTAGGTTGCTGTGATTCAACTGTAGGCAGAGAATCATTTGCTCTGCTTTGGAACAAAAGTTGGGTTCTGTCCAACTTTGTTGGTGCCTCTGCTCTGAAAAACCTGGATTTTGTATTTTGTGATGTTCCAAAAGGAAAAAGTAAGATACAAGATGTAGCAATGTGAGGACTTTTGACTGGGCCCACACGCTCTCTTCTGTATTTCTCACGTAACTGTAATACCCTACTTTATTTAACTGCCTTTAACCTTGGCCTCCCAGAGGCTCAGCCCTTAGTATTTTATTCTAAATCCCCCACTTACTAGCAGCTCACCACGTTGCTTTGGCCACGCCACTCACTCTGCTTGCCAAATCTAACTGGGATAGTGTTCAAAACCACAGTGGTTCTAATTAAGTCCATTGACCAATGTATTAACATACTTTTTCATTTGTCTCCAGAAGCTAGAGCCAATTTGTGAAAAGGGTGGAAATGGGTGAAGAAAAAGAAATGAAGAGTTTTAAAAATAATCATAATGGAGCAACAAGAACTAGTTTAGAGACCAGGCGGTCAAAACCTACATCTTTTCCATCTAGTAACCCACCCTTGGCTCTCTTGGTGGGGGACAGGGACAGTATATGCCCTGGATCAGCTTTGAGAGAAAATTCTAGGAGGGAGACTGAGCAGAGATGGGCAGAAAACTTCTGGCAAGTAAGAACACAAAAAATTCAGAGGCCTGTGGAATAGAGGAAACCCAGAAGAAAGAAAAGGGAAGTATCAAGTATGGATCTATGGATCTGCCTCCTGGAGTAGTGGAAACTAGCCCTCTGTTTAGAATTAGGTATACATATATATACCTATGAAACCACCAGCCAAATCAAGATTTGGAGCATTTCCATATTCCTAGAAAGTTCTCTCATGACCCCTTCCAGGTCAACCCCTTCTCCCACCAGGAGTGCCATGTTCTAATTTATATCACAACAGATTAATCTTCCCTGGTCTTGAACTTCATATGAATGGAATCATACAGCATATATCTGTTTGTTATGGCCCCTTTTGCATGGTACAATGTTTTTGAGGTTCACCCAGGTTGTTATGCATGTTAATAATTTTTTCTTTTATTATTGCCATATAACATTATATAAAACTACCATAATGTTTATCAAGTCTCTTGTTAATGGACTTTCTTTTTTTTCATTTTGAACAGCTTTACTCACATATCGTACAAGCCAATCTAAGTGAAAAATCAATGGTTCCCAGGTGGTGTAATGGTGGCTTAGTTACGGAATTCTCACCTGCCATACGGGAGACCCAGCTCCGGTTTGATTCCCCAAGCTTGTCCATGCAAAAAAGAAAAAAATCAATGGTTCCCAGTGTAATCACATAGCCATGCCTTTAACATCACAATCCATATGAGGACATTTCCTTTACTTCTGCAAAATATCCCATACCCCTCCCCCATATCCCCCACTTACTGACATTTAGTTTTGGCATTTTGCCTTTATTACATTCAATGGAAACATATTACAATGTTACTGTTAACTATAGACCCTAATTTGCATTGATTGTATTTTTTTTCTTGTATATCATCCCATTTTCAACACCTTGTAATGTTGACATTCATTTGGTCTAACTCATGCAAAAATATTCTTATATTTGTATATTTAATCACCACCATTGTCCACTTTAGGCATTGCTAAGTTATACCATCTTGGTCTTTATCTTCTATCTTTCCTTCTGGTATCATACATGCCCCCAGCCCTAATCCCTCAACTATACTCACACTCAGCTTTGTTCAGTGTATATTACTGTGCTAGATAGTATTGAGCTATCCATTTCTCGATCTTGACAATAATTCGAACCGAACATTCGGTACTCCATTAGCACCAAATGCGTAATCGTTAGTCTCTTTCTATCTCGGGTTAATGGACTTTTGTATTCCTTCCAGTTTTAGGCCATTATGGGTAATGCTGCTATGAGCATTGGTATACATGCTTTTTTTTACATATTCATTTATTGTGGATATATACCTGGGAGTGGAATTGCTGAATCAGAGGGCAAGTGTATGCTTAGTTTAGTAGATACTGCCAAAGAGTTTTCCAAAGTGTGTGTATCATTTTACATTTCCACCAACAATGCGAATTCCAGTGGTCATTTTTTAGATGAAAATGAAGTCAGCAAACACTTTAACTTTGGCTAAGTCCCTGGCAGCAGGAAATTTGCAAGAGCCTGTAAAATAGGGAACCAGCAATGCTGTACAGCTAAGGGATAAAAAGAAAACAATAAAGCAGAGGGCAGAGGAGGCGCCTGTGACGGTCCTATTTCCACCAGTAATAGTAGGAAAGAAGCCCTGAAGCGATGTTTTGGTAATGTCCTAGCATGGACATTAGCTAGTCAATAAGGAAAACGATTTGGTGGAATGGAGACACTATAATTGTTTTTCCAGCTAACTTATTGAAAACTGTAACTGGCAGGGAAGTGATGGTGTCTCCCTCACTTTCCTAAGCATCAGCAAATCTTGGGGAGCTGGTTGAGAGCATCGCTTCCCAAGCCCTACATGCAGAGATTCTAATTTGCTAAACCTAATGTTGGGGCCCATGAACTTGCATTTTTGGGGGGGGTGCATGGTCCCGGGATCGAACCTGGGTTTCCCGCATGGAAGGCAAGCATTCTATCACTGAACCACACATGCACTCCAGTAATTTGCATTTTTAAGGGGAAGCTCCAGGTGATTATCATTTAGTGCTTCAGAAATCATCCATTTAGAAACAAAGTTTAGAGGTTCAGCAATGCCTGTGTATAATGTGTGCTAGAGAAAATAGCAAGAATATTTATATCTCACCCGATTTTACATGATAACACGTTGTTGACACTGTCCTTTTGACCTTTAAATAATTTGTTGTTTCCTCTTTTTTTTTAATTGTGGTAGCACATATATAGAACATAATCTGCTATTTAACTGTTCTTAAGTGTATGACTCAGTGACATTAATTCTATTTACAATGTTGCACCACCATCAACATCATTCATTACCCAAACTTTTTCATTACCTTAAACAGATATTCTGTACCCATTAAACAATAACTCCCCATTCCACCTTTCCTCAGTCCCTGGTAATCTCTTTTTTACTTTCTGTCTCTATAAATTTGTTTACTCTAGATATTTCCTTATAAGTGGAAAATACAGTGTTTGTCCTTTTGTTTCTGGCATGTTTCCCTTTACACAATATTTCCAAGGTTCATCCATGTTGTAGCATATATCAGAACTTCATTACTTTTTATGACTAAACACTATTCCATTATATAAATACACCACATTTTGTTATCCAGTTTTTCCAGCAACATTTACTAAAGAGACTATTTTTCCCCCATTGTGCAGACTTGGAACCCTTGTAAAAAATAAACTGGCTGTAGATGTGAGGATTTATCTATGGGCTCTCGATTTTATTCCTCTGGTCCATATGTCTATCCTTAAACCAGTACAACAATATTTTGATTATTGCAGCTTTGTGGTAAGTTTTGAAATCAGGAATGAATATCCTTTTAAACACATAAAAATTTTGAAAAAAAACTTCAACCATTCATTCTGTCTCCTGAAGTTCTTCCTCCTACTTTTATAGGATAAAATGTAAGCTGCAGTTTTTCCTCTTCCTTCCTTGTTGCCAAGGAAGATAGTCACCATGGACAATTCCCAATCTCCCTTTCAAGGAATTTAATGTTAGTTTCCATGTCGAACTAGTGGGTATTTTAGTTTCCTTGGATGCTCACGTAAATACCATGCAATGGGTTGGTTTACACAGTGGGGATTTATTGATCATGGTTTTGAGGCTAGGAGAAGTCTAAATCAAGCCATTATCAAAGTGATGCTTTCTTCTTGAAGACTGGTGCTCTGGGATTGGCTGCTGGAGATTCTTGGCCTTGGGCTCCTCTGTCACGTGTAATTTACATGGTGGCTTCTCCTGGCCTCTCCATTCTCTTCTGGGTTCCACTGACTTCCAGCCTCTGGCTGTTCCCTCTGGAGCTTTCTATTTCTGTGTCTGAATTTCATTTCAGTTATAAAGGACTCCAATAATAGGATTAAGAACCATCCTGATTGAGTTGGTTCATACCTTACCTCTCTGGTAAAATAAAAATGAGAGATACCTGAAAAGAAACTCAGAGGTTTTCTTTCCTGCATTCAGAAGAGGTCATGTGGGATGTGATGGTTGGAATGGGGGCAAGAAGAAAAAGAGAAGAGAATCCCAAAGAGGATGACTCAGAACTCAGGCCCAGGCAGGTTGTTGAACTATCCAAACCTGGAATTGCTTACCTTTGTTATATGAATAATAGAAAACCTGATAAGTCACTTTTAGTTGGATATTCAGTCATTTGTAGCCAAAATCATCCTAATAAATATGTGTGATTTTGGTGGCATTGTTTGTTTTGGCTCAGAATGGGTGAATTTTTTAAATGTTTTTTATTGTGAAATATGACATATATACCAAAAAAAAAAAAAGAGAGAGAGAGAGAGAGAGAGAAAGCAATTTTCAAAGTACCCTCCAACAAGTAGCTACAGAACATATTTCATAGTTTGGTATGGATTACCATACCACGGTTTCATGTTTTTCCTTCTAGCTGCTCCAATACACTGGAGGCTAAGAGAAATATCAGTATAGTGATTCAGCAGTCATACTAATTTGTTAAATCCTGGCATCTCTGTTATAACTCTTCTTCCTACTTTGAACCTTCTTCCACTCTATACATATCTTTGAGCCCTTTCTAACTTTCTCATGTTGAAAAGGGCTGTTGATAATATGGGATAGGGGGATGGAATTAGTTGATATCCTTGGAGAGGCTGGTCCTTCTGGATGTCAGTGTTTATCTAGCCTAGTAAACTTCTGGAGGTAACGAATCTCAGGAAAGTAAACTCAGTGCCTGAAACTTTTATAGAATCTCAGTTAGAGCCCTAGGTGTTCTTTAGGGTTAACAAATAGGATGTTGTTTAGGGTTTGGCAAACATGGCAATTAGCAATATCTAGATGAAGCTTGCCTAAGAGTAGCCTCCAGAATAACGTCTTGACGCTATTTGAACTCTCTTAGCCAATGATGTCTTTCTTATTTTGTTACCTTTCTTTTCCCCCTTTTGGCCTGGAAGGCATTATTGAGCCCATGTGTGTATGAGGGCCAGGCTTATCCCTGGGTTTCATGTCCCACACTATCAGAAAGACTTTTACTCCTGAATATCATGTCCTCTGTAAGTGAGGATGGTAATGATTTACCTTGCAGAGTTGGGCTGAGAGAGACAGAGGCCATATCTTCACAACAAAAGGGGTTTCCTGGAAGCAACTCTTAGACATAATTACAGGTAGTTTTAGCTTCTTCCCTATAGAAATGAGTTTCATAAGGCCTGGCTTATTTTCTTGGGAGTCCCTAATGTTTGAGAGAGCACCAGGGGTTTAGAATAGGTGAATATATATATATATTTTTTTACATGGGTAGGCACCAGGAATCGAACCCGGGTCCTCGGGCACAGCAGGCAAGTGTTCTTACCTGCTGAGCTACCGTGGCCCTAGAATGGGTGAATATTTTAATAAATGGATGAAGAATATGACATTTTAATTTTTTTTTTAATTTTCTATCCCAGATGTAAGGACCCAGGGTCCCAGACTGCCCCCCTCTTTCATTTTGAGAGCAAGTCACATAGCCGCCTACATGAATGGGACAGGCATTAAAGGTCAAATAATGTAAAAATCCCCTCCCCTAATAACCAAATCTCAAGAGAGTCTGCTGAAACTACATTGTAACCAAATTTCAGGAAACCTGAGTTTTATAAACCTTTCCCTGGACATACCTCTCTGTTTTCCTCACTTGGCCTTGGAAGGAGTACAGACTCTCATTACCCAACTAGCTCTGCCCTAATGGGAAGAGCTTCCTCCTGTCTGTAAGCCCCTAATTAAACTCATGGGTAATGTTCTGTCTAGTGTGTTCTCTGCTCTCATGGTTGTGCTGGGCTGGAACACCAGACATCTTTGTGGGCAAGAAATCATATTCTATGAGCTTATTTTCTTCCTTTTTGGCCACTGAAGGTTTGCCTTTGGAGGTTAATATGTTTGGAAGCAAAGCCACAGTCTCGGCCTTAGGCAAGGTTATCTGCTCCCAGATCCCCCATATTTGTCCCCTTTCAGGAGCAATCCCAAATGAGGATTGTAATTTTTGCTGTTCTTAATGTAGAAGATATTTGAAATGAATAATGGCTGTTTTGGGGAATAAGCTTTAATTTTGGTATAAGTAGATCAAATAGCTTCTTAATGGAAGTATTTGGCCTAGAGTTACAAATATTTCAGATGCCATTTGGCTTCTCCTAGTTACAGTGATGCAAATAAAAGAAGGATATCTTTCCCTTGCATTATGACATTTGAGTGCTAATGCATGTTTGCTTTGATTAATTATATTGTTAATTTAAAAAAGCATCTTTCTTGTCTGCTGATTTCTTATGTCACTGGTTGTTTTGACTAATAGTTGTAATTTGAGGGGGAAGTACTTGTCAAGAGTACTGGCAGGAAATAGATGACAGAGCTAATTAAGGAGAATTAAATGGAGGAACTCTACAAAGGTGTAACAAGGGAGAAAGGGAGGGGTAGGGAAAGAGAAAAGGAGGGACAAGGAAATTTGAAAGAAAGAAAAAAACCTACCTATCAAGTTCACAAAAAGTAAGGTGATTCTTCACACGAGGTATTACTAAACCATAACTGGGATGGACAGAGCCAGGAAATAAATAGCCTGGCATCTCTCTCCTCCTACCCTCTGATCTCTGCTAGTGCCTCTCATTGACTGAACTCAACCAGAAGCCAGATGCCTGGTTGATGAAGTCTGTAAATGTCATTCTCCCTGCCCACAGAGTGGAGGAAAAAAGGAAGGAGAATGGATCTGGAAGGGCAAATGGAGACTATCCATCTGTGTGCCTTTGTTTTTCCTTGCCGATAACTTGGAACCAGTTAGTAGGTAGACATTCTTTAATAGCTTATGCCTTTATCGCTTAAAATTAAGGTTAGGCTCTAGAATAAGAGACACCCCCGCCCCCAAACACACACACAAACACTGTAACAAAACCAGGATAGAAGTTCATTTTTCTATCAGGTAACTGATAGGAATTTAGGGCTGGTGTGATGATGATGTTGAGAACATTTGTGGGTAATTAGTTCTGTTGAAGAAATACTCATTTTTCTTTCATCTCGAAATGAGAGAATTAAGCTTCTCTGCCCCCTTGAGGTTAGATATGGCCAGGCAACTTGCTTTGGCCAATGAAATTAATGTCACAGAGCATTTACTTGCAAGTGCAAGGCTCTTTTGCACTCTTTTCACCTTGCTCTGAGATTTGTGGAAGCAGTGTTGATATGGATGTGTAAACTGAACCATTCTATGAAGGACAATTCTCCTGAAAAATTCCTGAAAGCTGCCACAGATTTGTGGGACTAGGTTATAACCATTGCTTTTAAGCTGCTGAGATTGGAAGTTGGTTGTTAGTGCAATTAAACCTAGTATTTCCTGACAAATGCAGAGTCATCCACATGATCTAAGATGGCTCATTATCATGGTCTGATTTTCACTATGGGAAGTGGGAAGGAGAAACCAAAAGGCACACTTACTCTTTTTAGGAGAGCGACCTGAAAGTGGCACATATTACTTCCTCTCACATCCCATTAGCCAGAACTTAATTACATGGCCACAGCTAGTGTTTTAGTTACATATTGCTGCATGACAAATTACTCCAAAGTTTAGCAGCTAAAAGCAGCAAACATTTATTATCTTACAGTTTCAGGAACTGCCTAGCTGATTGGTGCTGGCTCAGGGGCTGCAGTCATTTGAAAGCTCGATAAGGGCCAAGGGTTCACTTCCAAGCTCACTGACATGGTTGTTTGCAGACCTCAGTTCCCCACTAATTGTTATCAGGAGGCCTCAATTCACTGAGATATTGTCTCTCCACAAGGATTCATCCATACGGCAGCTGGCTTCCTCTGAGAGAGAAAAAGAAAGAGAAAGAGAGAGAAACCGAAATGAAAGCTGCTAAGGTGTGAATACTAGTTGGCAGGCATCATTGACAGCAACATGGAAGCAGGCTAAAAATTTACCTACAAAAAAGTTAGAACATTTACTCTTTAGGTAGGCAGCTATCTCCTCATCTAATACTTGGGAG
Source organism: Myrmecophaga tridactyla (assembly GCA_004026745.1). Classification (NCBI taxonomy): domain Eukaryota; kingdom Metazoa; phylum Chordata; class Mammalia; order Pilosa; family Myrmecophagidae; genus Myrmecophaga; species Myrmecophaga tridactyla. Next base: position 58,705 of record PVIY010002480.1, read on the forward strand.
GTTCTATTACTATAGTAAGTAGGGGAGAACTAGAATTCTTTGCATCAGCTCTCCCCTCTGGCCACTTAAATATCCATGTGTGGGCTCTTTCCTATACAATAACACAAACTCTTTATCCTTAAAAGATTCTGTGCTTCTGGATTATAATTCTTATAACCCACAAGATTCTTCCCCTTGAGATCACTTACTCCCAGAAATTTGTCACTCTCAAACAATGCCAAATTTCCAAGTGAAAAGCTTTTTGAAAAAGAATGGGGAGAGGGCTCTTCTTTGGCCTTCCATCTGGAAGAGAGAGAAACAAAATTTCTGCATTGCTAATCTGAATCTCTAAGGATGAGTCATAGGAGCTATGAGTCATTGCATTTAAATAGTTGGATGAGTTACATAAATTTAGATTCATGTTCCATGTATGCTTTGGTGAGTTTAGGTGATAAACTCTCATAATAAACCTCATTGAAATCTATGTCAGAAGAGTACATTTCCAGGGCAGCATTCAAATATTTGGAGCAGAACAGCTGGGATCGTGAAGGTGAAGGGAGATTGTCCAGGGATCTTCACTTCTCATTCTCATAATTGCTTATATAGAACACAACATCATAGCACCAGGCTTCATAAAACCAATATAACTTATTCTCCTGCATTGGCCATATAAGCAGTGGCTAATGTTCCAGATTCTTCCCTGAGTTTTGTCCACGTTACTGCTTCTTCGCACTTCTATTGTGGGAGGAGAATGTGACACCTCACATTATTTTTATTATTACCACTGTTATTTCCAGCTATTTGGGCATTGAGTTTGGGCAAGGATACATTTGAAATAGTTGATATGAGGTTCTTTAGTGACCTCGCTAATACTGGGCAGTGAAATATGTGAAACGAGATTTATATATGAAGAAGGTAAGGGCTGGGAGAAAGTAGCAAAATGGCCCCGGAAAGGTGACAAAAATCGTATCTACCACACATATGCAGTTAATTCTTAAAAGTATGCAACCCTGATGTCCATAAATTACACAGTTGTCAGTGGTCACCCCCTTCCTTCAATTTGCAAGACTAATTTTTTCTGAAGTCCCCACTGACTGAAAAAAGTCTGGTACTATAACCAATATTTCTATGTTTGGTGGTCTATGTATCCGTAGTTACCTCTTGTTCTGAATTCCTGCTACTCCTGGATTCCTATTACCCTGGAAGCTGACTTTTCTCCTGCCACGTACTCCTCTCCTCCTTTCTTCATCCTACCATCAGTCAGGATGCTTTTTGTTGTACCTTTTTGTTGTACACACCAGGAGGAGAGTTCACTAGTTCACAGAGCTGGGAAGGCTGGAGTAGCTCAAAGGAAGAGTGGGTCTCAGAATCTGGAATCAGGACTGAGTGCCATCAGGATCCACTCAATCTCTGTCTCTCTGTTTATTTCTCTGTCTCTGTCTCTGTCTCTCTCTCTCTGTCTTTCTGCTTCTCTCTCTCTCTCTGTCTTTCTCTCTCTAACTCTCATCTGTGCCTGGATTCATTCTCTCCCATTATAGAGTGGCATTCTCCACGTACCTGGCTGCTCACAACCCCAAACTTCCACTTCACAAGTAAATGTAAGAGGATGAGAGAGAACTCTCTGGCTCAGCTGACATATTGCTGGGGCTTGCTTCCTCCACCAGATCATTCTGGTCCATCGCCCCCCTTTTCTATGGGCCTGAAAGTCCCAAATGTCCTCCTACCTGAATTTCCTTGGAACACAGTCCTAAACTCCTGCTATTCTACTGGGCACAGCAACTGAGTTCTTTATTTCTGTCTCCTTCTTGTCCTACTTTTCACAGCCCCAAAATCTCATCAAGTATTTTCCTAAACAAAAGAGCAAATTTTCTCCTTAGGAAGGATCTTTCCATCTTTTTAGTGCAATGGTTCAAACTGCTCCTAGCTTCTAAAATTGTTACATTTTTTTTCTACCTGCTCCATATGAAAATTTTTTTTGTATGCTGTATGGCAGGGTTACATTTCATTATTTTTCCATGTGAGTATCCTGTTATTGCAGCACCATTTGTTGAATTTTTGTTTGTTTGTTTTGCTTGTTTGTTTTTTGGGGGAAGTATATGGACCAGGAATCGAGCCCGGGTCTCCTGCATGGCAGGTAGGAATTCTACCACTGAACTACCCTTGTGTCCGCCTTGCTCCATATGAATTTATGCACCTAGAAAACATGTGCTTCCATACGGTACAGCAGAATATTAAGGTTAATAGAAGCTTAACTCTGGGTGGTGGTATCAGGGATAAATTTTATAGGTTTTGTTGGTTTTAGTAAATGTTTCATTTTTTGCTCATCTATTTCTACAGTTAACAAATGAAATTGGTTCAAGGTAAGAAGAAAAGAAAGGGCAGAATCTGCTGCCTCTGCACCTTTTATTACAGCACAGCAACAACAATCCCAGCATGACACAGATATTAATTTAAAATAGAATATTTGACTTTCCCAAAAACCTTCCCAGAAGCCTCAGCTCCCTCCAGTCTTCAACCTAAATTTCTCTGGCCAGACTGTGTCACATAACCATGAAAGCTTCCAGGGTGGAGAAGAAAAGGGAGTATTCCATTCCCACAGCTTTTACAGTCTCTACAGAAAAAGGCAGCAACAGAGAAGGGGGCTGGCAATGATTATTGGTCCAGGCAACCAACTGTCTGCAATGGCAGAAATAGGACACAAGGTAAAGAAAGAAGGGGCTGTGCAGAGACTTTTTTCAGTCTGGGATAGTTTTATCTCAGGCTGTGGAGGATGTTGGTGTGTGGCCTTGGGTCTCAAGATGGGACTTCTGATAATATAATTTAAACCTCCTGGCCTTCATTAAGGCTTTACTCAGGCATCAGAATGAATCTCCTGGCATCCAGAATGGGAGCGAGGCCTTGTAATTCTGTGTAGCTTAATATAATACCAGGATACATCTCAGTCTATGGTGCCTGATAACTAAAAAGTATTGGTGGAGTCCCTTGAGGATCTGAAAGGGGAAAAAATATTTACAACTATAAACTCTCCTATCTGTAGGGGAGAAGCTAAGACTACCTAGAATGATGCCTAAGAGCTGCTTCCAGGAAGGCTCTTTGTTGCTCAGATGTGTCTTTCTCTCTCTAAGCCAGGAAAATCACTGCCATACCCCCTACATGGTACAAGCCGTTCATGGGTGAAAAATCTCCCTGACAACGTGGAGTATGACTCCCCTGGATGAGTCTGGCCTTGGCACTGTGGGATTGACAACACCTTCCTGGCCAGAAGGGGGAAAAGTGTAATAAAATAAGGCATCAGTGGGCAAGAGAGATCAAATGGAGTCAAGAGGCTGTTTTGGAGGCTGCTCTTATGCAACCTCCAATTAGATAGTGCTGATTGCCATGATTTGCTAAACCCCAACCAGTGTCTCTTGTTGACTCTTAAGAACACTTAGGCCTTGAACTGAGACTCTGTAAAGGTTTCATGCACTAGGTTTGCCTTCCTGGAACATATAATTTCCAGAGGGTTCCTAGGTCAGATAAATCTTGAAACTCAGAGGGACCAGCCTCTCCAGGATTATCAATTAATCACACACCCCCATCCTTTAGTGTCTATACTCCTCCTCAATATGAAAAAGTCAGAACAGGCATTCCCCAAAGATCCCTATAGATTGGGAGAAGGATTAAAGAAGAAAGAGGAGGTGTAATAGAGAAAATGGGATATAACAAATGAGTGTGGCTGCTGAATACTATATTAATATTCCTTCTAGACGCCAGTATTTTGGAGCAGCTAGAAAAAAAAATCTGAGACTATGGAAGGTAGCCCAGGACAAACTTAGGATGTGTTCTATAACTACTTGTTGAAGTGTGCTTTGGAAATTACTGCTTTTTTCTTTGTTTTGTATAAATATTATACAATAAAAACTTTTTTGTTGTTTTTAAAAAAAGAATCCTGCTCTGTCTTCTTTAGTACTTTGTAGCAATAATTATTAGTATTACTTACAAAGCACTTTCTTTTGGTAGTTGTTTTACCCTTGACAAAGCAAACTCAAGGAGATTAATATTGGTAACAAATTCACATTTAAAAAGACACTGAATCTTCCTTCCCTCCCAACACATGCCATTCAAGGACGCTAGATTCCTAGGCCAAGATAAGCACAGAAAGTGATCTTTCTGCCATAAATGGTGCTTCTGGCCCCAAGCTGAAGGCACACGCTCTGCAAAGCTGCTTAACTCTTCTTTTCCTGGACTGTTCTTGATTCATGGCTCTGGAAGGGATGATGTGCTGGAAAAACCTCTGACTTGGGTCTTAGACCTAGCTTAGCATCTCTCTCATTGCTGGACACAGGGAAAATTTTGGTTGCCTGTCTGTGTCCACTTTGAAAGGTAAAAAATGCTTTCTAAATGCCAAGCATTTATTATGGATATTTTTCCCTGCCTCATTCGCACCTTCACCCTTCTTTTTCTCCAGAAAGTGATGCAAGCATCCAGCTTTGGGTGCTGACAGTTGACTGATCACCACTAATTAGGTTGCAGGGCAGTATGCCGGATATGAATCTGCTCAGTTCACCTCCTGGTTCCCTGTGGATTTGTTTACAGAAGGAATGTTTTAAGGTAGAGGAACAGGAAGCTTGCCAGAGATTTTTAATGGGCTCTTGTAAACTTTGGTATTCTGAATAAACAGTTTATGTTGTTTATTTTAGGCCCTTTATTTTAATAAACTGGAAAGACTATGCCACATTGTATGTAGACAAGATTTCAGAAGCTTATACCAGAGTCATTCCAGCTGAATTGGCAGGTTCTGCCAGTGATCCTTCCAATATCCATCCTCTCATTTTTTCCTTCTAACAGAACCCTAATTTTGCACAATGTTGCAATATGTCCAATTAAAAATATTCATCTTCAGGGCGGGCCACCGTGGCTCAGCAGGTAAGAATGCTTGCTGCCTGCTGTGCCCGAGGACCCGGGTTCAATTCCTGGTGCCTGCCCATGTAAAAAAAAAAAATTCATCTTCCCAGACTCACTTGCAGCTAGAGGTGACCATGTGACCTGCTTCTGGCCAATGAGATGCAGGTGGACATTTGCTAGGTTGGAGCTTCCAGGAAACCTTTTTAAAAGGGGAGGGTCTTAGTGGGCATTTGCCTTTTTGGTCCTCCTCCGTTTTTGGCTTGGAATAAAGACACGGTACCTGAGTATCCATCTTCCTTCTGCAAGCGCAGGAGGCACATGCTAAGCATGGCAAAGTAGGAAGACAGAATGACTTTAGGTCCTTGACAATATTAGGGAACCACTCCAACAGCCCTGGACTCTTTTTACCTTCTGATATCTTATGTGAAGTCAAACAAACAAAAAAGACTACATAGTTCATCCACTGTAATCAAGTTTTTGGACCATGCAATCAAACACAATCTTAACTGATAAATATTAAATTTTTTAACATCCTATAATAATAAATCAAATTGACTGCAGATTCCTGGTACCAGCCCAAGCAAAAAAAAAAAAAATTGACTGCAGAGTCCTTTAGAACAGTGCTTCTCAAACGTTAATGTGCAAATAAATCACTTGGGAACCTTGTTAAAAATGCAGGTTCTGATTCCAAAGGTCTGGATTGGGGCCTGACATTCTGTAGTTTTAACATGCTCATGTCTAATGCTGGTGATGCCGGTCCTTGGATCACACTTTTGAGTAGGAAGGATTTGGAAAATGCCAGCCCTTTTGACCAGTCTGTTTCTGTGTAGGAACCATTCAGTTTATTTTTATTTATTTATTTATTTTGCATGGGCAGGCACCAGGAAATGAATCAGTGTCTTTTTGATATGCTTATTATTCCGTTAAAAATCTACAGAAGACTCAAGGCAGTCTTAGGCAATTAAAGTTTTTATTAAGAATATTTTCATTTCAGAGACAAAAAGCAGTTCATTTCATTTAGCAAAATAAATTTAACAGATGCATTTAAATAAGGTAAATTCAAGGCTATGGATTTTTCTTAGTTACTTGCTTTTCTGCCAGTTGTTGTTTCAGCCTTCTAGCTTAATTGGGTTCTTTCCAAGCTAATGCACCTATAGTCCAGGAAACTGCTTTATGAAATTTGAATGACTCGAATCCTCCTCTGTATTCTCACGCAATCATCCATGTATTTAAATGAAATACAGGGAAAATGACTAGGAAAATTACATTCAGAAGGAAATATTTTCCCCTCTTGGTCAAGTACTCTTTTTAACAGAGGCTTGCTTGCTCTAACGTGGATGATAACTGTAAATTGTTACTGGGAGGTGATGGTCAAAAGCAAACTAGTAGTTTTCACCACCATCATCATGACCCAAAGGGAAATACGTCCATGCCACATTCCCAGCCAAGTCACCATTTTACACAGAAGCTGCACATAGCTTCCGTATTATCTTCTTCTCTGGTTATGCACATTGAAAAAAAATACAACATTGTGTTAAATAGCAGGACAGCTAACAATGGAACATACAGTACTACACTGAAAAAACAAAATAGCTTGGCTAAGCTAAGGAGAGAAACAGCAGATGGTCTTCATGAAAGGAAGCTGCAGATGCCCATCATCTCCTCAGTCCGTAACAGATCTGCACTCCGAAGGCAGGCCTTCTGACTGCCGCCACTGCGCCAGGCGCTGCTTGAACCATTTCTGGAGGAAGGAAATAGGCAAAATGACCTGTCTCATACTGAAAAGCTAAAACATTCATTCCCCTTCCAAAAGGTAGTTTTTGTTGCTCAACTGGAAAGGAGGGTAACAAGGGATGTGTCAATGGGGATGGCTCTTCTCACTGAAATTCCTTTTCCACCTGAGGACCATTGCACATGCTGTTTCTGATACCCAGAATGTTGACAATTTCCCTCTCATTCTTAGGCCTCTTAAATAGAGTCTTCTCAATGAAACCTTCCCTGACAGTTCTATCTAAAGTGGGGTCCCCGTCTACCTTCTCATTCCCTATTTCAACACTTTGTTGTACCTTCACAGACCTTTCAGAATTTGTAATTTCTTTATTTATTTACTTGTACATTCACTTGTTAAAAATGCAATTTTATTGAGATATGTTCTTCACACATCATACATTCACTTTTTAGTCTACCTTCCTCTCTAGAACCTAAGATCTGTGAAAGTAGAAATTGTAGTCATTCTATCACCATAGCATCCCTAGGTCCTACCACAAGGGTTTAATAGGGATTAATTAATGTTTGTTGCATGAAAAAAAGAAACCAAAGTGCTTCCAGATAGCTCTTACGGCTGCTCTATCTCATTATGCACTGATTCCACCAAGGCTTTTGCTCTTCAGCAGTGCTTAGCAAGTATTTGTTAAATAAAATGAATGACTCACTATGCTCTAGACAACCTGGAGTGCTCCTTTCTCGGGAATATGTGGCGTAGGCCTGAGAAGCTCTCCTGCCCCAGGGCCACTGAATAGTTGGAGAAGACAGAGTGGGTCCACCACGTTTACTCAGAATTTCTCAGCTCTGTGTGACTCAAATATTCAAACCTCATAAAAGTGACCATAGATTTAGGGAGGGGCCCAGATGGAGAGCGCCTACACATGGTATGATTTATGATTTAAAGAAAATTTTATGGGCGGGCCATGGTGGCTCAGCAGGCAGAGTTCCTGCCTGCCATGCCGGAGACCCGGGTTCAATTCCTGGTGCCTGCCCATGCAAAAAAAAAAAAAAAAAAAAGAAAAATTCTATTTTAGAAGGCAATGCGGTATATTCTTGATAAGTCAATGACTGTCTTCATTATGCTACTGAAAGGTTGGGGGGCTTCCTAAAGAGGGCTTAAAGAGACTTATTTGGGGAACAGGGATAGGGTCTGAATCAAGACTGCCAGAGAGGAACTGGGATTTTTAGACAAGTTTGAAGCAGCAAAAACATTGATCTACAATGAAGGAATTGAGTTAGAGAGTTCTACAGGAAGTCTGGACCCCTAAACCCTGTTTCCTTCTGTATTTCCCAACCTTTTACACATCATGGCATACAATGAGAATGATACTGTTTGCATGTTACACTGGCACAAACAGGCAAGCTGCTTGGGTGAGTGACCACTGTGCAGGGGAAGGGGTGCAGGATGGTTTGCAGTCCCAGGCCTTGACAAGAAGAAGGTCTGTTATAATCAACTGGCTATGAGGACTTGGGCATGTCCCTAAAAACAGAGCGCTAGCCAACTCAACTGTAAATGAAGAGGTAAGTTTATGGGGTCTCTGTTGACCTTTCTAGGTTTTCAAATTCACCAATTCTAAGAGCAAGGGCACAAGGGGACAGAAAGGAAGCACAAAGAGCACAGCTGTGAGATGCCAGATATGGGATGTGCTGATGGAGATGATGTCTAGGGGCCTCCTGACTTAGCAAAGGGTGATGCCTGCCCAGATTGCAGTTTCAACCTAGGACAAATGCGGTGGGCTCTAGGGACATACTGGGAAATATCTCATCTCTTCAAAGATCTAGGGAGCTAAAAGGGAGTTGAACATAAGCCCAAGGTCTGAAGAAAGGTGAAAACCACAGAGAGAGAAGTGACTCTAGGCGGTAAGATCTCAAGGAGAAAGCCTATAGAGCAGCGTGGCTCCGATTCCATTTATTAGTTAGTGGGGAGTTCAAGGTTACATAGTTTGATTAAATAGGGTTTCCAGGTGCTAGAGCTGAATAAATAGAGTTTTTAAGACTAATTACAATCTGGAGGATTTTCTATCAGGATTCATAGAAGACAAAATGGTTGATTTGGTTTCATTCAGAACAGCGACCTACAATTTTACACTATAATGAAGCAGAATATGCATGTAGGGCAACTAAAAATAACCTCAGCGTGGAGCACATTTGTGAATGTGTGAGTTGGCATCCAAATGCTTAGAAATCAAACCCTAGAATTGGGGGGTAGTACGGAGAGAGTTCAAGAAAAGCCCAACTATTTTCTGAAGATTTTTTTTAATCTTCAAATATATAGTAATGTATCAAACCAATTTGCTGTCTTACAAAATCTATTAGGCCCTTCTCTTGCCTTTTGTTTCTTCTCTAGAGCTGAATCATATCACATCTCACTCATATCAATACTAGTTCTCCACCTTTATTCTTCTTTTCTTTGTTTCAGTTATCCCCTGGGAAAGACATTCATCCCTGGCTTACTTATAAATGAATACCCTCGTTACCCTTACCCACTGATGGGGATTTATTTACGCTGGGTGAACAGATGATAATTAGACACTGTGACTGGGAGGGTTTGGAGCAAAATAACATTGCTCCTGTGCTTTTCTCCAGTAACGAACATTTCATTCTTTTCAAGGGGAGATCTTTAGAGGTCTTTATTCCTCTGATAAAACATCCAACAATTCAAACCACTGAGTTCTGGGAATAGGACATCAAGAAGAGATAAAATACTGGAAACTTCTCTAAGGACCAATGCTAGCTACTCTGGGCTTGAATTAGTGATAAAAAGAAAAGGCTGGATCATCCCAACCTCTTAGAGGTCCCTTTTTGCAGCCCCTTCTAACAGTCCCTCCAAAATGAGACACAGAGATGAGGATTCTGTAAGATTTCATCGAATTTAAATGCTGGAGATATTTAAATTTTGGTCATGGAAAAAAACCTAGTCTGGGCTCTCAGCAAGTACAATTTAAAATATTACTTCTGTCTGTTAGAGCACCCTTCGCCCTACTCAGAGGACTTTGTTTTTCTGTGGAAACAGTGATGAAGAGGTCAGCAAAGCCCCCTTGTCAGAGAATGTTTCATCCTCTTACTCCCCCTTGACCCTGCCAAAGCTTCAAAAGTATGACTTAACTCCAGTTAACTATCTCATGAGAACATCTCATGATTATTTTTATCTTCCGAATTATTACTTGTTTTAGGAAAATGAGGAATGTGATTCTGTCTCTGGAAGTGAGCAGGTCTGGGGAAGGCTGAAGAGCCAGGCACATGAGACATTGGCTTTGGTAACTCTTCCTCGGTGGAAAGGGACAACACTAATAAAGTATAGAAATGGGAAGTGCTGATACCAGATGCTGTTCATATGTAGGCCAAGCAGACTGTGGCCTCCATGGAGCTATTTAGAGGATCCCTATAAGACCTGCTATAATTAACAATTTTATTAATGCCTGAGAGTTCATGGTTGGGCATTGTACCTCCAGAAAATGCTTTTAAAAAAATTAGATACTTTAGAAGCAAACATTGCTTGAGAACATTAAAGAGGAAACCATTCTTACCACCAGTTCACATGGGGGTGTAGGGAGGGGAAGTTGGAAGAAGAGACCCAATCCAGATGACAAAGGATGGGCATCCTGAGCTACCCAGGAAGCCTCTTTCCCTGAACTTGCTAAATTTTACCTCTCTCTGAGCTCTGTGATCTCAGATGCTTCTCTGCATGTCTAGTGGGGACTCAAAGGGGCAAGCAGAGCTGTGGTAGCTGCAGGGAGGAAGAAGGTGTGATTGCCCTGGGTGTCAGCCCCAGGGGTAGGAAGAGGAAGCCAGAGGCCTTGCTTAAGAGGCTGACTCACCTCCATACCCACTGATTTGGGGGCTAGATCTATCACTTGAAGACAGCAGAAGAGAATTGGAAGAAGGGCTGCATGAGAAGGGTGGATGAACCTGGGATTCATAATCTGCTATATCAAACTGGCTGACCTCAAGCATAGGAAGATGCAGGTGTCTTTTTTTCTTCCCTCATCTGATTTCATTTCAATTCCTTAATATCAAGTGACTCTCAAGGAAAGTTTGAAAATAGCCTGGATGACTGTTGCTTAATGCATGGAAGTTTTTCAGGAAGAAATACAGCATAAATTGAGTTTCAGTCCTTCTCTCCCAACCCCACCCTGTTGTTTCCCTTCTCCCTCTGCAGACACAGCATCAGAGCCTAGACTCTGGAGCTACACTTCCCGAGTTCAAATCTCAGCTTTGCTACCTCCTAGTTGTGTGGTTATGGGGAAGTTCTTTAACCTTTCTGTGCCTCAATTCCACTATCTGCATAATTGGGCTAATAGTACGTACCTTGCAATTTTGTTATGAGGAGTACATGAGTTAATTTTTTAGACAGTAATTGGAACAGTGCCTTGGGAAACACTGCCATTTAGAAAGGTCAACATTCTGCTTTGCAGGTAAGAGAAATGAATGTAATTTGACCCCAGGAGAAACAGGGGCTGAGAAGGGGTTAGACCCCTGGTTGGTACTCTGCTCATAATAACCCACAGGCTTGGTTTTAAAAGATGCATTATTTTCTCTTGGTCATTCCTTATTTCTAAATATAGTGTGGGATTTTAAATGATAAAACTTCAGCAGGCTGCCTCCTCTGGGAGTTCAAAGAAATCTGAGCTATTAGGCTTGGGTTACAGTAAATCGCCTTCCATTACGTTCTGGTTCTGGTTAGCCAGACAGCTGTTCCACTTGCTAAAAACAGATACGTTTGCCTTTCTTTTTGACCTATGAATGAAAGTATTCTGTCTTCAAAGTGAGTCTTACAAAGTGAGAATTAGTAAAAATCATTTTGGTCTTGGGGTCCAAGGTCTCAGTTCTAGGGCCCACTGGAGCACCCTTTATCACTGAACATGGTCTGTGGTGAGGAGAGTACAAAATGCCTGTGCTCTAATCTATAAAATCAGAAGGAAAAGAAGGTCTCGGCTTTGGCTTTAGAATAGGGATTTGAAGTGAATGGGCTCCTACCAAGAAGAACGAGATGAGTTCCAAGTTTTTCCAAGTACAATCATGCATAACTGTCTTTCCATGATTTAAGGGAAAATAGGTGTCAGAGCATACAGGGATAAAAAAAAAAATTTTTTTAAGTCAGTTTCAGGAGCCAACACTGCACCTGGGAGAGGGGGGCAGGTAATAGTCATGGGCAGTCTTGCATTCTTTGCTCTAAGTAATTTTCAGGATAACATTAAAACCTGAGCTTTAAAAACCAGATAAATCACTGTGCTGAAGGGTCCATCTGCTTCCACTCCCCTCAATTGAAATGTCAGGTGTCTACTTTCGTAAAAATCTCCAGAAAAAAAGACTAAATCTCCAGAAAAAGACAAGGAGTTTTGTTTTTTTTTTAATCTGAATCAAATCATCCTAGCTATAATTTTAGGTCTACAAGTAAAGGGGATATCGCTGCGTGATGTGGACAGAGCATGGAGCTGGAACTTAAGAGACGGATTTCTACACGCAGCTGTACTGCCAACAACCCATCCCATCCTGGCAATTGTCTCACTCCCATCCTCTGGGTTTCAGTTTCCACATTTGCCAAGCCTGAGGGCTGATCTTATAGATGACCGCCAAGGTCCTTCAGCTCCGAAAGAGACTAGATTGAGGGCGCCGGGCGCAGAGAGCGCAAATGGCACATCTCCCGTAGCTTTCGGTCAGCGCCCGGAGCAGACCCTGGACAGGAGAAAGCAAGACAAGAGCGGGCCAGAGACGCTGCTCCCAACACGGAGAGAGGAGAAAGCGTTTGTCCTGGGCTGTAAGGGCAAGAAGTGGAAAAGCAAAGGGAAAGCAGGTTGAACGTGAGGGTTCTAAGCAGCTCCTGGGAGAACTACCGCGGGTCGGAGGTGAAGGAGCAGACAAGGCGCTGGCGGGAGAGCGAAAGCTGGGCTACGGCGGTGGGCGGGATGCAGGGTCTGGGTTCCCGGGATGGCACTCCCGAGATGGGGCAAGAAGTGATGAAAGATCAGGGACAGGCGCCGTGAGCCGGGAAGCGGGAGCGAAGGAGATCCCTGCGGCGGCGAGGGTGGGCGCGGGGGTGGGTCCCGGAGCAGCCGGGCTCCGCGCGCGCTAGTGCGTCCCGGGGCTCACCTGGGTCTCCTCCTCTGAAAGGCCGGCCTCGGCCGCAATGAGACACAGCGTGGCGGGGTCCGGATGCTTGTTGACTTTGTTGAAGTTGTACTCCAGGATCTCCACCTGGTCCTCACTGGGGCCGCTCGCGGTCTGCGTCGACATGGTCCCAGCGCCGCTGAACGAGAGGGAAGAGTGGCGGCAGTGAGCGAGGGCACGGGAGGGCAGGACGAAAGGAAGGACCGAGATCGCGGGCACCGCCGACACCCACAGTCTGAACTCACCCACAGCCCGGCGCACCCTTGGCGGGCGGGGTTGACCCCTCCTCCCGCGCTCCCACCCCGCGCCGCGCGAGGACCGGGTGGCTGCAGGAGGTGGAGGGAGCGGGTCTGGCCGCCCTCCCGCCGCGGGCTGCACTTTCCGGGATGCTCCTGAAATACCGCTGCAGCTGAGCTGCTCCTCCTCGAGCTTCCTCGGGCTTCCCCGGGAATTTTTACAGCACCCTTCCCCCTGCCCTTGGTCCTTCTTGGGGGATGGAGGGGGTGGGGGTGAGGAAGGTGACGCAGCGCGCCCTCCCGGCTCTGAGGAAAGAGAGGAAGCACCGAGCTGATTTTGAGTAAACGCCTTAAAAGCTTCCTCCGGCGATGGGGAGCCCACTCCCCCAGGGACAGACTTCCTTGGGGACAGACAGATCGCGAGGGTGGGCACGCCCGAGTTCGTTGCGGGGATGCCCCACTAGTAGTGTCAGTTCTGCCGCTGAAGTGGTTCAGCACTTCAGAGGTCCTCGCTAGAGAGAGCTGTACACCCCGCATTTCCTTCAAAGAAATCTTACCCACGGGGCAGAAGTTACTTCTCAAAGGCTCTCCATTTTACAGAGATGGAGACAGGTTCAGGGAGGAGGGGTGATTTACCCCAGGTGTCCCTAAAGCGGAAGACAGCAACAAAAGACATTTTTCCTGACAGCTTGCGTGGGCCACTCTTGCAATCTGCAACCTCCTGCTCCCCTCCTTCACTCCCCCAATC